>JAPZDZ010000005.1:6897050-6921153 GCA_029783805.1 Acanthurus tennentii
TCTCCTTCACTGATAGCAGTGTGTCTCCTGACTCACTTTGAGTGGATCCAGTTTCTGTCACAAAACAGTCGAGGGCACCCAGAGCAGCCGAGGGGGGCGCTTTCTTCACTCCCAGATTTATGAGCTGTGCACTGAGATGGTCGACAGCTTCAGCCATGAGAAGCTTTTCTGGATTTTTTGCAGGCATACGGGGATAATTTGCTAACAAAGTCATTATGTTCATTCGAAATAACTCTGCAAGGTCAAGGGTGACTTATTAGGAGAAGAGCGGCCTGTTTCAGCCTTTTGTATTTGTGTGCATACATGTGCATGTTGCAGTGTATGTTTGTAATTATTTCTTATTTCCCCTTAAGACATAAATTCTCCAATGTTATGAAAAAATTTCAGTTTTGGAGGACACAGTTAATACTGATACCAATATATACTGCACATAATCTCTCATCAAGGATGCTGAATAATTTGACCAGGTTTGGAGTGTTTACAAGCAGCTTTGCATTGGAATCTTTTTCATTTATGTTTCAGTCTTCTGAGTCTGAGAATGATTAGTGCAACATGAAAGAAGATGTTGGACAGACAGACAGACAGACAGAGAGGCAAACAGAGTGAGTGACTATGCAGCAGTGACAGGTAGCGGGTGGCTTTGAGCCCGGTGTGTAGCCTTTAACTTACCTCAGAAGATGGATTGACCGGGCTACTTCATAAAATAACTAGTCAGTCTTTTAGGTAAATTGTTCCAATGATGGATCTATGCTTTTATGTCAGAACTGTCATTTTTCCACTAAACTAAAACGACTCTCATCATGATTTCATGGGCTCTGAAGGACGTCATATTAGAGCGCTGCTGGATTTCTTGACCCAGTGCACATGTTCAATAAACACATTGGCATTTTAAACACAATCATTTTTAAGTAATGCATGAAATGGTGTGTGTCAGCAAATATTTATACAGGGACATGAACGGAGAGACAGTGTGTAACACCAGTGACTTCATCATTCGTGAGCGGAAAGACTAAAGGGTTATTCATACGGTGAGGGTTTGGGCAAATTTCCATGCTATAGGTAATGAGGACTTTACTTGCCAACCCCATTATCTCAGAGTGTGAACAAGCTCTTCTAACTGGACAACAATGGCCGAACCAGACGCTTTCATCAAAATAGTAAAATCTGTAATTACTCTCCAGATTGGGCCCAGCCTCACAGTCTGCATCGCGTCCTTGGCTTTTCAGGGATAAGGGTCTTGGCATGAACTGGCCAAGTGTAATGTAATCGAAAAAAAGGCAAGACCGTGAATCTGGTGGCGTGATGTCATCACTATGAGACACTTGTGTGATATCATAATTATGAGGTAATGGCGGGAGGGGTGTGTAAGTTTATGACTTTGGCACACGCTCAGTTTACCGTCAGCCGACTGCAACAGGGTACTAATGAGAATGGATGGGCCGCCTCAAGCTATCCATGTGTGCCTGCGTGTGCGTGAGTGTGTGTGTGTGTGTGTGTGAGAGAGAGAGAGAGAGAGAGAGGGAGAGAGTGCACACATGTTCATTCTATGATAAATTGATGGTTATTGGCTGAATATTGTTGTCTAGCAGTAGTTGATGCCAGCGACCTACAGGTACACGCCAGGAGAGGACACATTAGGAAAGCATGTGAGTCCTGAAGTCAACAAGTTTCACATGAATGTGATTCATGTTTCCACTGACACATCCTGCTTCTTAGACAATGTCTCAGTATCATTGGAAGCTCAGTCAGTCAGAATGACCAGAGGTTAAGTCTATTTCCAAATTTACTCTTTGTGGTCAACGCAATCACCACAATCTCTCACACGTAATCCATCCAGCCACAACAGTTCTGTAAAGTCAGTGTCTGACGTTTAGTGGATTTGACAGCCTGATTTCTGGTTGCTAGTTAGTTTTGCTATAAAGAAATCAAAGCTTCTTCTTTTGTTGGACTCAGACTTACTCATTCTGAATAATAGAATCAGTCAAGTGAATAAAATATACATTGTTTAATAATGAGCAGAGTCAAAATCCTATTCTTTATACTTTTGCACACCATTAACATAACTCTTTCATTCTGTCGTGCCTTTTACAATTTCTTATTGTTGTCTCCTCTGTACATACAAAGTCAAATGCATGTCTGTCTGTACTGTAAGACGGACCGTTAGTCTGTAGCCTCCTGTGACTACTGGGATCCTGTAAAACACAGAATCAAAAGACCAGGTTTCTGAGAGTGAAAATAAGATGTTTTAGTAAAAAATTCAAGTATACTAAAGACTAAAGGATTATAATTTAAAAAAGGAAAGGAAAAAATATATAGGCAACAATAAATTAGCAGCTGGTGGCAGAACAGAAGCATGCATCACTGTCCACTGCAGACTGTGGAGAAGGTCACAGTTCAAGCTGGGAGATATTTAGGGGAAGACCCACTGAAAGCCAATGCAAAAAACTATAAATATTCAATCCATTTATCATCTGACACTAATAACCAAGAGATTGAGCTGGCAGTGGAGGGAGGACCTGAATTCCAGCATTAAAAAAATTAGTCAACCATCCAAAACTGTAGTGGGCATCTCCAATGCATTGAAAAAAACACTGCTCGGATGAATACCTCAGATGAACTCCAGGCCCAGGGAATGAGTAATAGCATCTATGTGTGTATATGAGATGTGATTGATAAGTTCATGGCCTAAGGCAGGAGGAGATGAGTTGTAGAGCTCTTGTTACATGCATATTAACTCCTCAAGTGATTATGCAGAAAGTTGGAAGTCAATAATTTTTTGTGGTATTTCTGTAATTAAAAACTGCAAGTCAGCGCTGTCTGAGGAAATTAACAATAGCGGTTTCGTGCAGTCATCTGCTTTCTCCATCTCAGGGGCCGACCTGAGGAGTTCTCTGAGGACATGTGAGTAACGCAAAGGGATTGTGCCTCTTCTTACAGCATGGAGGAAGGTGGGATGCTGAACTCAAACTGGCAGAGAAAGACGACTGCAGGAAGGTCGAGTGTTGTCCATTTTCTTCAAACTTAAACTTGCTGCATCCCTCAAAAAGTTAAGTGCGCATGTATGCGATGGGAGCTGAATAACTCAACTTCCTCTACCTTAGTCCATGACCTTATCAATCTGCACTTGTATAGCGGAGCATGGTGGAGGTGTATCGTTTGCTTATTGGAGCCTCATCAGGCCTGAGGTGTGCTGAACTTTAACATGAACCAGCTAACTTTACTTCACTTCACTTATACTTGTTAAAGGGTTTTGTGGTAAAGTTTCTCCTTATCTGACTTGAGGGTCTGAGGTCAGAGGGTATTACATTCTGTTTAGAAATTTGTGTTTTTTGGAGGATATAAGTTAAGGATAAAATGTTGTTGGAAACTAATGAATATAGTTTTTTGTCTATTTTTTAATAACAAATAGATAATTGGTCGTTTTCTTAGGATAAATGCATCCTTGATTTGACCTCTTCATCAGGAAGTAAAAGGTCAGTCTTAATACAAAATTGAGGAGGACTCAGAGGATTTATTATTTTTAATTTCCCTCTTATTTTAACTTCTCTTTTTTAATTCAAAGTAATAAAAAGATGCACTGATTAATAGTTTCTTTCCACACATAAAGGTAACACTCACAGAAAAAGGTGACCATGAAATTGAAGATGACATACGGAGGAGGGTGAAGCCAACACTACTGTGCATCTATTCCTTTTTTCTCTTTTTTTAACTTCACATAAGATGACAAATTAATTCATTTTGGAAGCATTTTAAGTGAATCTTATTGCTATTCTACATAACTCATAGTAACAAAAGCTTCAGGATAAAAATTGTCTTAACCCTTTTTTTTTTTTTTATGAGTGCACATATGGAGAAAATTTTGACCTCACTTACACCCCATAACTGCGCACGAGCCGAGGGCTTTGTGGAGCACAAAAGCACGCACAGGGCACATCATAAATTCTCACAGAAATATGATCTTTATGATAGATACATATTATGTGCAAGTACGAAATCAGGTCTTGTTAAATGATATCATGATAAGCCAGAGGACCCACATTTTTACCAAAAAAAATTCATTCTGTGTTTTTGAAGGCGAATTAAAATGATTCAATTGGTGAGTCCTCGCTACCTAATTGGCCGCTAAATTTGACATTGCTCAATCTGCAACAGTGACCTCCTGTTCATTTCATTTATTTCATTGTCAATTACCGTGAGTTAGAAGTGAAAGTGTGACCTCACCCAAAGGACCACATTTGCCAAAGTCACCCTGCAGAAATGACATCATGGATAATGATGTCATCCCAGGATTCCAGACCCTCTCCCATTCCCGCTTAAATGCTTTTAGGCTTGGCTGCACACACACGCACACACTCACACTGACACACACACGCATGCACACACATAAAACCCACTCGAAGAGCCTCACCCAAGACTGAGTCGTGATATAAACAAGACAAGCACAAAACAGATGCAATAAGGATGTCATTTGGCCTCAGAATAAATAAAGCAAGTCTCCAGAACTAAAAATGCCTAATAATAAGCTTGTAAAACTACAGGTTTTCTGACAGAAGCCAGACTGCAGCTTCTCATATTCTGTCATGCCAGGAAAAATGCTACTTTAAATCGGACTCTAAATGCAATCCTATTGAGCCTAATTTAATGTGGCCCAAAATAGTATTGTAAGCCACTGTGTTAATTTTCCTCACAAAGTAAAAATAAAACCACTACCAGTAAAAAACAGGACCTTCCCTTGAAGTGTGAAAAGAGCCATGTGCGACTGTGTTATCTGGACTTACAGTGAAGTTCTGCACCGCTCAGACGACAATTTGTTGAAATGGTTATGCTTCTGTGCATCAATTAAGATAGGCTGAGCTAAAATTTTGTGGCATTCTGATGGCAGTCGTGGATTGCAATTATACTAACTTGCTTCTCTCTCTCTCACTTTCCCCGTCACTCTCTACCTCTCTCTCAAACCCGTACACAGGCTCCCCCATGGGCTCTGTGCCCAGTTCCTGACCTTAGTAAATACGTGGCTAATTTGAAGCATGTGGCGGCAAATTGGAAACACTGAGCTTTTAAAACTGTGGACTTTTCTTTTGCACATGCTAATTCCTCCCAGGAGATCCCATCAGATGAAATGACCCAAAACATGTCAATGTTAGGGCGACATTTGGGCCTGCGGGGTGGAGCGAGAGGGGGGGGAGTTCGAAGGGTGGACAAAGAGCGGCTGAAGGGCAGAGGAATGAGTTAAAGAGGGTGTGTTTAAAAGGGGGAAATTCATTCAAGTCATCCCTTAATAAAACACCACAGTCGCTCTCCTCCCTCTTTTACTGCCTCCCTCTTTATCTGTCACTTACTCACACACACACACACACACAAATACACACACACACCTCCCACACACAGGTGGAAATTCTTAGTGCTCTACCTCCTGCTCAAGAGCTGCATGTTCTGTTTAAGACAACAGGTGCATGCAAGGCAGGAGTGCACATGGGCTTGTGCACGTTTTTCTGTGTAGGTGTGTGTATGTGTATGTGTGTGTATGTGTGCATGTTCACACTATGAGTCTTTATTTTAAAAAGTGCAGAGAAAGAGAGAGTGAGAGTAAGCTATTGGCCAGGGTCCACCTCTCACTCTCCGTGGGCTCCTCACCCAGTCCCCTCAATGCTGCAAAAAATGCTCATCTCACCTGGTCTTCAGCTCAGGCTCACACTTTTCAGGGTCCTGCTTCCCTTCATATCTCTTGCATATAAAAAAATTACAGTTTTGAGAGACCATAAGTTGACTCCCTCTGCAGTACTTGTCAATACCAGTCACTCTGTGCTGGCTTGAGTTAAATTATGTCCACCCAACAAAATGTGACACAGTATCTCTTCAACACAAATTATCAGTGAATTAACATTTTTGTAGAAAGACTAAAAAAAATTCTCCAAAAAGGTTGGCTTTCGTGACATCTACACTGCATTGGCTGCATGTAAATGAAAGGGTTACTGGTTTATAGAGAAATCTGTAATTTTATTCAAGATTACTCTGCATTTTATTTTGCATCTGTTACAAAAATTGGCTAAGATGACAAAAACATGAATGAAGCTTAAATTTAAAACATACTTAAACCTAATCTGTGAACATGTATGTCTGAGTTTGTCAGACAGATTTTCATCTGCAATTATAGCTGCTATGAAACAAATCCTGTGATCCCACACTACTTCAAACACTGTGGGGTGTCACGCTAAATCTTTTGTTTTCATTGTTTTGACTGATAGACCTCAAGTATCAGAAATTGCGTATTGTGAATTTTAGTCATAAACAAAAGTTGGTCTACTTGTCATAAACAAATATACTTGACAAGCTGCTATATACAAAGTAAATGGATCTCTGAAGTTTTCACAAATAATCTTAAGTGATATGAATGTATGTATCAAATTTTATGGGAAATTTGTAACAGATTTGTTGAGACATTTTATCTGAAACTGCAAATATCATCCTCAACTTGGCTCTAGATCAAAGGTCAAGGAACCATCACAGTCATTAAGATACATTAAATGGAAATTATGTCCGTCAGTACAAAAGGGTATTAATCCATCAAGTGAATGCTGAGATATTTCACAGCATAAGAAAAAAGTTTGACCTGCCGGTGGTACCAGTAGAAAAGTTACTCGGTTGTGTCCTCAGGGGATTGTAAATGTCTGTACAAAACTTCATGACAATCAATCCAATAGCTGCTGAAATATTTCAGTGTGGACCAAAATGGTGTAGCACTGCCATCCCGAGAGCAATGCCACTAGCATGGCGAAAAATCAAATACATAATGTTACATAAATATTCAAATCATGTAAAAATGGTCTACTTAAGGTCTTGAAGGGGGATATTTTTTGCTGTAAATATGCTCCCTCTATGCTTGGCACAAAGATAA
The DNA here is from genome assembly GCA_029783805.1 of Acanthurus tennentii. Classification (NCBI taxonomy): domain Eukaryota; kingdom Metazoa; phylum Chordata; class Actinopteri; order Acanthuriformes; family Acanthuridae; genus Acanthurus; species Acanthurus tennentii. The sequence continues at coordinate 6,903,946 of JAPZDZ010000005.1, forward strand.
GGGCCCCAGTTTTCCAACAATCTGGAGGATCTCTATCCCGCTTCGTGTCCACAGACGAGCTTCCTTGTTGGTCTAAATTTAGCCCCGCTCCCCTCTGGAGGCTGGAGCAGGTGGAGGTGACAGGGGCCCTGGCCTGTACTCACAGGACAGACGGGTGAACACCATGACCAAAGCCCCGAGCCTCACAATCTAGTTATAGAACCGATAATGATATGCCCACCTCAGCACACACACACCTCTAAAAATGAGTCTGTTATTGCCTCAAATGGATGGTTATAATCTTCGTCATACTATGTTACAACCCCGGGGCTGAAAACAACAGATTTCACTGGCAGACTCTAAAACCACTTATCAAAACTCTTCAGCACCGCCACATGAAAACCTCCAACCATGCCTCAATATTTTGAGACTTGCAACATGTAATTTGAGACCAGCTTTTGTGGGCACACAGTCTCCAAAGCTCACCATTGTCCCTTCTATAGAGAATGGGGGGGGGGGGGGATACACCAAAATCCTGCAGCTTTACCTTTCCACTATAATGACTTCAATATCTACTACTACACATGATGTCTATCCCCACCGTTTCTCATTTCAGAAACTTGCTGATCCTCGTACTGCTGGCCCATTCACCAGGATGACATCATTGGCTCAGACCGTGCCAACTGTGCTCAATAAAGCCCAGGCGTGTTTCAATGTGGGAGTGCCTGTGCTGCACTGAGACTCATGTGAAAGCTGTGAGTGAGAAGATCTTTGTACTAAATTAGTCATGGCAAAAACAAATGAGAGTATCGCTTGTCACCAACATTCACAGAGTGTTCATAAAGAAAGGCAATAATTACAATGACATCCTTCTCTTCCCCCAGTAGATGTTAGTGTGCAAAGCTGAGTTCAGAGAGGTGAGCTGCTGTGTGATGATGCTTATTCATTTTAAACGGTCTGTACCGGCTCTATTTGACAAGTCTAGACTGTTACCTGGTGAAATTTGGAGATGCTTGTAAGCAAATTCATACTGTCCTCCTAGGAAGTCAATTTTTTAAAGCATCAATACAGGCATTCCACAGATTAAGCCATGCTAATAAACTTAACAATGGCCATGAGGCAAAAAGCGCCTTAAAGCATGACAAAGGAGTCATTTTCCTAACCTAAACATATTTTCATAGAATGAAAATCTGGTAAAACATTAACAACAGTGCCTTTAATTCACAAGCTGCTCTGTGTTTTATCAGTGATTTGTTACAGTTTTGACAGACAAATTGAGTTATCCTGTGCTGTCACTGCAGGAGATGATTTCAAATGTTGTTCCACAAGGTGAATGAAAACAATATGTCTTTTCTTTTTAATGTGGAGGACTTGTTTGGATAGTTATACTCCTGCAGAGACTTTAAGGAGACGATAGTGACCATTTTCACTTCTGTATGATAAGTCTAATGTTTCAGCCAACAGCTGGTTAGCACAGATTAGCATCAAAACTAAAAAAGGGGGAAAACAGCAAGGCAAAAGTCCAAAAAGATGTTCAAAAAGTCTAGAATGATGTCCTTTTGTTTGGCCTGTATTCATTACTTGATTAGGCTCAGGATTAAATGCTCCATTAAATAGTTAAGGTTCAGTTCAAAGGTAACAAAATCAGGCTACAAACCCCTCTTAAGCTCACTTTTGTATCACCACCTTTGTTTTATTTGTACAAAATATAGTGTTAAAGGAGAAGTTGTGCTTTTAAGGGATCTAATGTGCAGTGCTGCTTCTTGGCTGGGAGCTCTGACTTTATGCTTCTCCCTCCTGTTTGCACTCTCTGTGTAAAGCTAAGCTAACCGGCTAATGGCCGTAGCCTTATATTAAGCACACAGACATGAAGGGTGTTTATCTCCTCAACTTATACTCAAAAGTAGTGTAAAACTACCCAGACAGCCAAATTAGATGACAAAAATCTAGTATACAGCATATTTCTAAAAACGTCACTTCTTTAAACTCTTTTGTTTATCAGAATTTTGCACCAGACTGTAAAGTCTCACATATATCAGTGTTAGCATGGGCCAATAGAGCCAAAAAAAATCCAGACTGCCTGTGGCACTCTTGCATGTACTAGTTTTAATCTTAATGACAGTGTATGTCTGGGCTTTGTGGTGTTATGGTTGCAGCAACGTTGTGTAATTAAACTAACTTGCCCCTCAGAGCCCATCCCCTCCCTCAGTCTTCGCCACACCTCCACTCTTCTTTCTCTGCCCTCACATCACACCACTACTGCTCTAACGACTAGCTCGCCTCTTTCTTTGTGTAAATGTTTCTACCTTCCTGGCAGTCCGTGTCCCTCATTCTCCTTTGCCCTGCTCTCTCTCACTCTTTCTCTCTCTCACTCTCTCATTGCTTGTGCTAGCACGGCAGTTTGGCCGATGGTCTGGGTATAGCGGGTGTGTGTCAAACAGCACCTTCCCTCTGAGGGAAGAAACAGAGGGAGGGCTGCAGGAGGAGGAGGAGACGGAGGAGTGGGGGGCACAAACACACATACACTGCATGGTGATGTCATCTAAAATGACATCATCCCATGGAGGGGAGCCAAGGGACCTGATGGGTTAGCATCCTCCAGTGAGTTAAAGGGAGACAGCAAAAAGGAGACAGAGAAAGAGAGAGAGAGAGAGAGAGAGTCTTGTAAATAAAAGCAGGAATAAAGAGGGATGGACACTGTGACAGAGACAATGACTGTGATCTGAATTTTCGCTCTTTGTTTTGTACATGGCCGACTCTTGTTCATGCAATCTTCACAGAGCCTCTCTTTCAGGAATACTTCCTTCATTTCCATTTGCAGGTGTTGCCGTCCTGAGGGAAGCATGCATGAGTGCAGCTAGAGTGCAGCTAGAGTGCAAGTGAATCAATACCGGCGAGCTAATACAAACACACATGCACACACACACACACAAACACATCACGCACATACGCAACCATAATATCTGCAAGATATCACACACACGCATCACAAACAGCATATGAACATATGTTTTATGCACAACAACATATTTACACGCGGGCTCCCAAATAAACACACTCTCACACACATTGGGTTCTTCGTAGGGACACCTGTGTCTCTGCGTGTTTCCATTGTTGTCCACTTGGCTGTGCTGTGCTCCACACTGTGCTCACAGCATGCCTGCCATCTGAAACCAGACACCTATGGACCAGTATCCTGCTGGAGTGATACACCTCTCCTTCTCTGGAGCCGCTGCCGATGCTGAGGACATTCCACTTGGCACACAGTGATGTAGTAAAAAGTTTATTTTACTCCATTTATTTGGGTTATGATTATGACCACTTTTCTTTGTGTTCGGTTGTTAAAAACTTCGATGAACTACCAGTAACACTTAATGCTCCCTTTTAAGACATGATATTGATAGATGAGGGCTGGTGTTTCTAATACAGGATGATTCAGTCTTCCTTATCTCTCGCTGCTGTCAGTGGCAAACTGACTCAATGGTATAAATAGAGAGGCATGTAGTGTGGGACAGAGAGGAGCAGGGATGAGAGATAGGAAGGGAATGAGGGAGGGCTCGTCGTGATGCGAGGGTGTGAGTCCACACAAAGGAGGAAAAATTTGGTCAGGGATAATCAAATAAAATAACCAGCAAAGATGAAGCTGTGAAATTCTCTTTTTGCCCTGACTATCTATTCTTGGCAGGAATATTACTCACAGCCATGTATCAATAAACAACTGCATAAATGTGACGCAAGGGCCCCAGTGCTGCAGATTTGATGGCCTTCTACATTATCTGAGCTCCATCGGGTCACTCCTTATTCCTTAAAAAAAACTGGCTATAGTGCAGTAACTTGTGTTCAACTGAGTTAACAAGAAAGATATACTTAGAACAGAGAAGAGGAAGCGGACAATTTTAGTGATTACTTCCCCTTTAAGTGCCTTCACTATGTGCTGTGTTTGGTTGGAATAAAAGCTTGCGTGCTATCCCTACTCTGCCTAAAATAAACTTACTAATTCACAATCACCGACATGCATTTACAGTACACACACACACACACACACACACACACACTGTACATACTGTGGGAACAGCACTCTGATGTCCCACACACGACACGTTTAAGTCAAATTTTGCTTGTGGAGTCACAGTGTTCATCAAAATGTAAATGTTTACACAAATGAGGGGGGATCTCACTACCATCCCACTCCACACACACTGCCTATTTTTGGTCTCATTTGGTGTATCCGTGCCCGCTCCAATCACCATCCACTCTCTTCTACCATCCTTCTTTTCTCCGCAGTATTGGTATGGCAACATTGGCACAGCCACACTCCTACTCTCTTCCGATCTTAGTCATAGGCCTCACTCATGAGGCACCAGCTGAAGCCCTCCAACAGTTGATATGTTTGGTCACTTCCGTGTGTTTTCTCTCGCTGTGCCTTTATCACTCCTGCACACGCATACTGTACACATGCAAACGCCTGAGTCCAGCTCCCGGCTGAAAAAGAAGAGGAAGCATTATTTAATTAAAAGCACAGTCTCTTCGTTTGTCATCTGGTTCCTCAGGTAGGTTAGGTTTGCATGCATCTGACCAGAGCTGCGTGTTTGTGCGCCTTTGTGGGTCAACAGAAAGGGAACATACTGTTGTGATTAACCATTGTGCTCAGGTTTTCTGTGGGAAATGTGTTTGGCTCAGGTCGCTAAGTTACCTGTTGATTCCCATTGTGCTGACAAACTGAGCAGGGCAGGACAGGGAACTTATCACAGGAGCACTTTCTGTCCCTATGGGAGCCATCCCATAAGCACTCTGTGAATATGGGACACCGTTTGTGCAAACAGTCATGTCGCGTTAAGGTTCTACATGTGCGTGAGCTGCCTGTCAGCCTGAGTCAGGTTGTGCTATCTACATTACGTAACCATACACTAAATACAAGATAAGCAAATGTTGATAATTTTGCAACCTACGTAGCTGTACTTGATTCATTCGCTTCTTTCTTGATAACACTGCATCTGTGCTTGGATCAAACCTCCTCCTGTGTTCCATTTATACATTTCTGACATCACCATCCACATTAGGAAAATTCAGCTGCGTGACCTCTGTTTTGGCAGCTCGACAGGGGTTGCATGTATGTTTTGCTATTAAGATTTTACTAATGGCTTAGAGAGATACGGCCAGAGGATTTTGGTCAGAGCTCTCAGAGTTTTTTCCAAAGCGGGAGAGGAATAATTACACCATTTAATAACTGCTTCATGTGTGTTTCGCGAGCATGAAAATATTGTTTAAGGCAGCCCTGAAAAATGCGTACATATCCTTTAATAATATCTGGAAACAATGCCTCCACTGTAGGAGTCTTCTTACAGCTTTTAAATCCATCTTCAAAGCACACCTCTGTGTAAACTTATCATTATTGTCTTGTTTATGGTCTGTTATCACTGTTTCTAGTCTAATCTTCTTTGCTTAAGTCTTACCTCTTGGTCTGCTTGTTCCTTTCCCACTTCCATCATGCTGGTATTCATCTGCTTAATTTGTTCTGTAAAGCACCTCAGTAAAATGCTAATTTAATCTCGTTTGCTATACTATCTTTACTGAAGCTGGACTGTTAAATGCACCCTACTGCTTGGCAAAGGCTGCGTAATTGACTGAACATCTCTGAATGTTATTTGCGACAGAGAAAAAGAGGGGAAGAGAATGGGGGGACCTTTGAACTTCGTCAGGCAGTTTGCCATTAAAAAGCATAATTGGAGGGGTCCAGCAAAGGGCTCAACGTGCTCTCAACCCACTCCCAACTAAATGGCCAATGGTTTATTTAGGGGACAAATAGGTCAAACAGTCTCTAATTATCCCTCAATCGAAGGCAAGGATTTTCTTCTCCTGCTTTTTTTTTTCTCCTCCTTTTCTTTCCTGTGTGTGTGAGAGAGCAGCATCGTTCCAACTCACCAACCAGCGGTCTCTGTTGACCTAGTTCTGTTCTGGTCACAGGGTGCTTTAGAAGGGACAGGCCTCACCCACTGTCTCCTCTCAGGGCCGGTAGACACACACAGTCCAGGACATATTCACTGAGAGAAAAGAAAGCTTTGCACACTCTCATCCATAAGCTCTCTGACATTTGATCCATCAGGTTAATTGAGTGAACATCATTGATCTTGGGTGCGTCCCCAGCTGACAAGGATACCATTGACAGAGTGACAGTGATTATGTTTGCATGCTGGCGGTGCATTTTCAGTCTATAACATGAGAGAAAAGCGAAGCTGTCACATGAAGTGTGTTGTGCAATTATCAAATTCTTTGAGCTCTAATTTAATTTAGAAGAAAATCAGTCACTCTGAAGCCCTCACATGCAGGGCATAGGTTTACTTTGACCTAAATGATGACTACATTTAAATGGAGGCTAATAGTGGGCTGCTGATATGTTTGATCTGCAAATAAAATTAAAGAAAGTCAGTCTTGTTTTTATTTCTAAACGTATTATTTGAAAAAAAATAAAAACTTATTCAGTTTACTTAGTTTTTTGTTTTTCATTTCCGCATAATAACCTAAAAACCTCCTGATGTCTGAAAAACTGCTGAAATATGACAATCTGCGATGATTTCTATCACTGTGGCAAGTGCGCGTTTACACGCACACCACACAAACAAACACACACACAAACAGACTCAGGCTACAGAGTTTTTTCGTTTTGAGTCATATAGATTCCTCCCACACAATATGACCTTTCATTTGCTTCTCGTATTATAAATATCTAAACTAAGTCACCCACAACGTGTGATCTGTTAACTGTCCTGTTTTTTCTTGCGCAACTGAACCATATCTGCACGTTGAAAATGCTTCAGATTTATGATCGATTGTAAAGTCGAATCAAGAACATTTTTGGGAAAAAAAAGTGCTTTAGAGCACAGAGGAGGAAATGTTTGGATCCGCTCGCTTTATGTTTGGTTGCTTTTCTAGTTCTTTGTAGCACACTCGTAGTTTAGATCTTCCTCTTAGCAATCCATTCGTCAAACTCAAATTTTTATGCACTTAATTTGCATTTAAGTGTACTCTTATTAACTTATCATTTAAAAGCGAGTTTGTGACACATTTACAGGCTTTTAGAGGGAGAGATCTGCCCTGCTGCGCGCGCAACCAGTTCAGCAACAAGTTTGAAAGGTGTCCTTTTTATGCGCATCTGTCTTATATTTTCAAAAGGTCAGCTGTCAGCCGTTAAAGCAGAAAGACAGAGGGAGCGCGCGCACGAACCTACACAATCTATCCTGAGCAGCACGCGAGTGGTGGACAGTTTTTAAAGACGAAATAATAAAATCTCTCCACAACTATTTTGGCGTTCTCATTGCAGTCTTGTTCTTCATCAATGACCTTTACGGCGAACCGCAGCCCATCAGATTATTGCGCCTGTTTACTGTTTCTTCTTTGCATTCTGACTGTGCATCAGCCCACACATCGGGCCAATATTCAAATACTGCTGCATAACTGTGAGCGTGACACTCCCAAAAACTCACACATACACGCTCTCACACACACAAAAAGACAAAGAGCAAGTGTCTTAACAGTTCTGGTTACTTTTCTTTAGCTGATCACTTCAATTTGCCCACAGAACGAAAAAACCTCAAGGTGGGTTGCATTTAAAGACAGTAATTATGAGTAATCAGGCTAGTAACAAATACAATGAGCTGGAAATGGCATTAATAGGACTTGTCATTTTGTTTTTTCAGCTCTCAAAGCTGCAGGATTTAACTTAATTTGTTTTTTTCTCTCTCTCTTTTGCATCCCTGTCAACTAAACAAATAAAATACGTTAAATATCTGCTTGTGACAGTTAAACATTTGCAGTTTTACCACAGGTTAAGATCACTGAATTGACTACTCAAATACCAATTTCAGTATAAGATTCAGTTTTTCCTCGAAGAAAAAAAATGCGTTAGTCGTAGTTGTCTTTTATTAGCTATCCACAAACCGGGTACAATTTCAGTATTTCCTCCAACTATAAACTTCACTATTTAAGTGCCCACATGCACAATAAAGTCTGCGTATATTTCATTGCAACTACAATTGCGAGTACTCATAAAATACGTCAAACGAGCCCTGAAAATGCTCATTAAGTCTAAAAAACAAATGAGTAACAATATTTGGTGCGTGTGAAATTGGCAAATATTGCTCATGTGATTTTCTTTTTGATGTTTTTTTTGTTTTTTTTGTTTGCTTTTATTATCAGTCTGCAGCACAATATGGTGAAGGCTTGTGAAGCCCAGTTGTTATAATAGATGACATGTGGCGCGTAAAAGATGGCTGTGCACCTGCTGTTACAGGGATAAAATATTAAGAGCAAGTTTTTTTTTCCTGAATACGCATTGGATTGTTTTAAACTTAAGTTAGAAAAAAATATACTCACCTTTCATTTGAGGATGTGGTGGCACAGGGCTTGCTGCACAATAAGGACGCTGTCAGTAATTGCTCCTAGTTCTACTGATAAAAGCGCAACTTTTTGAATATATGCATCTGATAACAAGCAACACCTTTAACTCTCTTGCAATCGACCATACAAACTCATACAGCGTAGACTGCTGCTTCACTTCTCCCGTTCGTATGTCACTTTGGAAAGGCTTATGGCACAAATTGGTGGACAATTGTGCAAACTCTGAGAGTAAAGTAAATTTCTATGCCATAAATAGGATTTCTATTCATATATTTCTATATGCACATACATTTTTTCCTCATTAGACGTTACACGATGATAAATCAAAATTTCCCGGGCGTGTGCAGCGTCTTTCACGCATGCAGACCATGAGTTAAGTGTTTTCTTGTGAAGCTCACAACCTCCGCCTGTGAGGTTATGGGCTTGTTGTGGAGTTGCTCTTGCAGAATCTCCCAAAATGATCCGCCACAACCGTTGAGTTTTTTTAAATCAATGTTAACCTTTCAATTTTACAGAGCTTCAAAGGAGTTTTGCAAAACCAGGATGCAGTAGGCCTAAAATCTACAGGCCTACAATTAAGGCATATGCGCACCGGGACCATCTCTGACGAGCTCGTTTTGATAAATGCTCTCGGTTCAAGGTATCACATCCATCAAAGGTGCATTTTCCCCACGGCTGCTTTTTTTAAAGATCCAAAAACTTTCAAATCAACTTCCCCTTCGCTGAAATCTACAACCTTTTATTTCTATCGTACTAAACATTTTGTCACAGCCTCTGGCGCTGCGAGGTCAAAATGTTTTCAAGGGCATTTAGAGGCTGAGGGCAGCGGCTGCTTTCCATTTGATATAGAAATGATATAAACGCGCATGCTGCCATAGTCGTCAGGGCGGATAGAAAGAAGGGCGTCTTGATGGTGACTTCACTGACACCAACAACTTCCTGACGCAACGCTACTGTAACAGCGGCGGGGAAATAGGGAGCTCACCTTTATATCCGATGAACCAACATGATCCTATTTCTGCATAGTAAGCCGTCTCAGCTCTCCCTCCCTTCGGTTCCAAGAACAGTGACGGACTCGTTACATCAAAGAGAAGTCATGTTCATGCCACAATTTTCTACAGCATAAGGGCCCACACCTCAGTCGTTGCTTTGCCTTATACTTGTTGCATTGCTTCACGGTCCTGTCTTTGCCGTCAGAAAGCAGGAAATCCAACTACCTGGCCTGTTAGGCTTCAAATTGTCTCCCCATCTGTTTTTGTTTAATAAAACCCGTTTCCACTAAAGGAGAGTCAACTTTTGCCACCTATTAATCTGACACAGACAGCGAGTAACCTGCCAAGAAAGGGAATTGATGGACGGAATAATTCAGCCCGGCGTTTAAGCTGAAAGAAGGGTGACTTCGTGTGATAGCGAAAGAGTTTTTTTGAGTGGCAGGAAATCGTTGGTAACGCGTTACTGAGCATCTCGTTACCGCCCTGCACTGTCCGGGAACTAGCAGAGTTTGAAGTCGAAAGGCGTGTAGGCTGCACGCGCTCTCGTTTTTGAAGAATCTGGCTCGATGAAGTAATAGAGTGAAAGCCTCTGTGCGCTATTGAGAGCAACGGAGGACGCTCGTGTGCCACTCGGAATCTGTGGTTCTTTGAAGAGATCCAAGTTACCGGGCCGGGCTATGCAAATGTTTCCGTTCCTCTACGCGCGCACGAGGCGCACCGACCTGTAGTAGCCTGATCTTGGACAGCCTATCGGACCGGGGAAGCGTATACTGTGAAGCTTTTCTATTTCACTTTGAATGGATGCTGGTCGTCCCAGACACGTGAGCTGAGCTGATGAGACGAGTTTATCGCGGATTTGGATGAGGGGTTTTCTGTGCGTTAATGGCCAGGCGTGCGAACTAGGCTATGGTGCGCTCAGATGTTTTTTTTTTTCTCTCTCTCTCGGTCGCTCTCCGTATCCACCGCTCCGCCTCCCCCTTTTCGCAACATTGACGCAACCAAAAAATACTGGAACAAAAGAAATAACTTCCTTGAAGCTTTGCTGAAACTGCACTTAGTCGGAGAAAGGAAGCTTGTTGTCAACTTGCCTGCATGGAAACGTCGAGGTGAGGGTGTCACCGGCGGCCGGCTGGCAGCGAGAGAGATGCGGCCGATCACTCCGAAAGGCATCCAGGCTGTCGAGTAAGTGCCATTAAAACATCTAGTGGAGTCATTTCAACTTTTGCTGTGTGACCTCTCGACTAGTTGAGTTTGCCGTACGGTGTCAGTCCCTGCAATAATAAAGTCGTTTTGGTCGATTCTCTGCGACACGGGGCACAAAGTAAAGTCACTGTAAGGTAATGTTGTCGAATTATCGAGGTGGAATATAAGTTATAGGCCTATATATTCATTGTGGGGGATGTGGACGTGCACGTTGCTTTCTAAATGACAACTATGTTCTCTTTTTTTCAACAATTTGACATTTAGGAGCTGTTGACAACGACGCTTTAACTACACTGCTGTCAATCTAAGTGTGGTAGTAAATTTGGTCCATCTAATGTGAAGGTGAAATCAGTTTATGTGAGGTGAACGTGAACAACCACCATCCGAGTGTTGTGCATTGACAAGTCTCCAACACAGGCTACCAGTTTATTATTGTTATTCATGCAGCAGCCTTGAGCAGTCGCCGGTTGCATGAAGATCCTGGTGATCAACAAACATGCCCACAACAGAGCGGCAGTGCGATCATTTTATTCAACAGATGACGGCGTCGTGGTTTTAAATGATGTGTCTAACTTTGCTTTTTGAGGTGCGATCCGCAGTTTTGGGCGGACGATCGCTGTGCTTTGTCGCGTCGGTGTTTTCGCTGCATGAACAAAGGACTGGATGGAGTAGTCGGCTCGGCACAGAGCGTCGGTGGAGAGCAGGCGGGCTGTTTACAATAATAACACGATCGCGGTGACGTCACGTGACTGACAGCGGCCTCGGCCAGTAGGAGAGCCGCTTAGCCATCAGCAACATGCTATATTTGGAAAGTGGTTACATCATCGCGGTACAACAGCAGCCTGAAGAGGGAGGGACTTCCGCAGGGATTTTCAATTTGTAGTCCAGAAACAGGACAATGAGTAGATTCATTTTGTCTTTACAGCTTGAGATCTAGAGTTTTTTAGGGCTAATCTACATATTCAGAGCCAGGTCACACTCTCGTTTAGGCAATATCCTGTTAGATGTGCCTTACACACTATTTATGACTGTCATTATTATGCAGGCATGGTCAGGTAACCTTTAATTTAATTTAACCTCTAAAGTGTCAATGGAAAATTTGAGTGTGTCGATAGCGTTCTTTCACCTCAAATGCTGAGAATACTCAGCTGTGCATTACTTAGGAGGCTGTTTCTTACTTCTCACAAAATTTTTCTGTTTACTGATGCCCAAAGATGTCTAGAAACAAGTGACACGAGCTTTTATAACAAAAGAGTTGTTATTGAGAAACCTGCTACTTTTATTTAAGAGTCATTTTTAGGAGGAGAATTGATAACATTTTATCTTTTTGCAATCACACAGGAACAATGAGACCACAGCTGTCCTCAGTCCTCCTGCCCTAATTTCCTGTAACGGCCAAGTGAAAACAGCAAATTTAGTCAGTTTGTGACTAAATGCTTGGCTTCAAGATTCCAGATTTGCTCAACAAAAGAGAAACAGAGTTATTTTTTACCGCTTTTCAGGAAGAGACTGGAGGCAAGCTGCGCACAGAAAATTTCTTAGAAGCTATTGAAATTAAATGCCAGCTGTCTTGTGACTAGCTGCATTACGGCACTATTGTAGTTAGTTCACTAGTAGCAGTGTGCTAGACTGCAATAATAATACATGTAGACTGCACAGTAACCTCTTTAAATGTCTAAATGTAAAAATATGTATGTATCATCTTAAAGTTCAATGTGAGTTCAGTTAAGACAACACTAGTGACACTGTGCAGGATTGTTTGTTTTTTACAGTAAGGTTTACTGGTGAAAATTTTCAGAAGATGCATTTAGAGTTTTCATAAATGCAAAATATCAGTAGTATCAGTGGTACTCGCTCTGACATTACTGATTTTAAGGTATTGGCCTTGTATTAGAAGAATGGAGTTCTCTAGATTTTTCACGAGAGCAAAAGATCATCCAGTATGGGTAGTTCATCTGATACAAGCAGGCAGATTAGCTCAATGCGCTGATAACAAATATAAACAATCATCTCAATTGAAAACATTTTTTGTCATATTAAAAAAATATTACATTGCATAGAGAATGTGCAGTGGTCTCACAAAATTATAATATTTGCCATAGAACAACAGTCCAGTGTGATGCTCCAGTTTTCACCTTACCCTCACATTTTTATTGGTTGCTTGTGACAGGTGACAAATTGAATCTAACACATAGCCTTTGCAACATGAAGAAACTGCTCCTCTGTTATCAAAACCACAATAAACTAGGAAATCTCTCTATACCTAACAATAGACGACTTAAGCACATTTACACCTCATGAGCATGTACTCGGCCTTATAATTAATAAAAAAAACAGAGGGCTTCATACTATTTGTACTTTATTTTTAAATTTGTCTTGTCCTTCCAGTAATTACTCTACATACAGTTATAAATATGAATTGAAAAAGCACATACACACTCACGGCAGAAATTGGTATGTCATGTTTGCTGCTTATTTGTTACTGGACATAACCCTGATAATAAACTTTAAATATACACATGTTCTTAATGCTGATATTTATACAGTACAAGCATAGGCATACTGGGCAACCCTCACTAATGTAATTAAGAAAGTCTGCTGAAGGCTTTAGTGTTTTTTAAATGCTCGTCAGCCTAGAAAATGTTATTGGGAGCTGTGATCTACACACAGCACAAGGCTAGTTTTAATGTAACAGAGAAAATAAGAAATGAAAAATATAGACATTATCCTATAAGAAAAAATAATTTCTATTTGAAACTGACTTATTTGAGTCTCCTTTGGCCCTTTGAATGTCACTCTCATAATATTAGAATGATACCGAGGTAAATTAATTTACATAACGCAGACATCAAACAGTCTTCTGAGACTTTTTGCTGTATTGCTTCGAAGATAATTGTTTAGGGGTACACCTGTGTCTGAATGAACCCAGTTTAAAAAATACATTTTGATTAAATTGTACATCAATATTTTTTTTTTAATAATATCTCCATCCAAGCCTTAGTGAAGAGTCTTAATCCTGTGGTGACGCTGCCGGTCATACCATATTCGGCTTTATTTTTGGCACGATGATCATCAATTGAGAGAAAAAGACTGGAGGCACAAAATATCACCAGCTTCCAGCAAAAAAAAATATCGCTGTTAACATCAGCTTTCCTAAACTTATTCTTCGAGGCCTTTGGGTAACCCTGCATGCCAAGGATTAGATCTTGCTTGTGTTTAGCTCTCTCTGTAATCCCTCTCAGCAGTCTGCCTCAATAAAGAAAAAAATACTGAGGGATGTGGCCAATAGTCAAGATAAAAAAAAAATTACTACTGGACCAGGATGCAACATGAAAAATGTTTTGTTGGGTGAATTTTAAATATTTTCACAGTTCAACTCCTGATGCAGCAACATGCTTCTAAAGTTACTGGTAAAATTTTATTGCTATGTGCACAAGAACCTTTGGTTTTTTGAGACATGACCCCAAATGAAGTTTAGAAAATGTTTTTAATACATCTGGACTTAGAAAGCCCCATAGATGGTGTGAACTTGACAGACATTACAGGCCTCAGAAACAAAAATTACTATCTGCTCTTGAAATTCTTGTCAGTAACACCTCTATGTTGGCACACCACATAGCATTTGTACTCTTTATGGTGTAGTTTTCACTATTTTATTGATATTTCACAGACAACATTTTTATGAGAAGTCTCAAACCAAAGAAGTCCTTTCGTTCCTTCTGTATAACTAAACACCCCCGGACTTGTTACTGCAGCTAGCTGAGTTTTTCCCCTTAATTGTCCCCTGTTTGTAATGTGATTTTAGACTACTCTATGAATTATACCCACTTAATTTCATTTCTATGTGTGAGAATGTCTGTAAGATTATACAGAGACTAAATGAAAAGGACTTCTTGTGCTGTAATATCTCAAGCTATTGGCCAAGCATGTGATAGTGTTTAGCAGAACCCTCCCTAAGAGTATGTTTTATGCTTTTACTTAAGATAAACATTTTGTTTGTCATGGGATTAGGTTAGGATCAGGTTTGTTAGAAAGGGAAATATGAAACAATATTGTATCACACTTTCTGACACAGATTTAGATTTTAAAAACTTCTGTATGCGTGTGGGTGTGTGCACTTTTCATAGCGCCCAGGGGCTAATGTGACCACCTCGCAGCTTTTGTGCTAAAAAGAGGTCAGAGGTCTCTGTTGTGTTTTCAGGGTGACCTGCTAGTGACTATTAGCCATTGATAAATGTGATGTCCCACAAGTGTGCAGGCCAGACCCCTCCAAAGGGGGAGGTGTCATAACACGCCCCAAACTAACCTCCCAACCAACCCCACCTCAACTAGCGCATACACACATGCAAACACACACACTCTGTGCCCTGCTGACAGGAGCACAAGGGGGCAGCTGCTACAGATGTCTCATAGTGAGAGGGGGAGGGGTACTGAGGAGACATCAATGGAGAGTCTCTCTCCAGTATGGAGTTCTCAGTGAGGCTCATTGTGTTTTCTAAAGACCAAGACGAGGGGATAGGCCACGATAATATAGTAAGCCTGCACTCTCTTATACTTTGTTTCAGGGTGTTGTTCATTTTGACTGCCGGGTTGTTTTTTGTATTTGTCTCCTACTATACACTTCAAAATATCCCTAAATATTAGTTCCTCTTACGGGCTGAGATGAAGAAATAAGGACTTAGATGAGTTTTTGTAATTATAAAAGGAAATAATTAACCGTCTACTTTCACCTGACAGTGGACTGATACTTTTAATTCAGAATGTGCACGGTATTCAGAACTGTGCGTCTTAAGTTCACCTCTGCAGCAAGAAAAGTACGAGGACGATTTTACACTTGGTTCATTTGTAATGCCTATTTTAATTCAGGGATTTGGCAGCAGTGTGTCACGGCGGGCTGACAGTGCATGCATGCTCTCATTTCAGCCAGCACCTAATGCTACCATGACAAAACCTGATTTCAATGTATAGCGCACTTTCAACAAGAGTGAAATGAAATCACCTGCTGCTGCTTCAAGCTGACATTGAGGCTGCAAACTGTGGTACATGGGTGCTTATCCATAGTTTTATTTCACCTCTGACCTTAATCAAACTTTTGGACTGTTTTTGAGGTGTCATTCAGTTAATTTTCTGATTCTGAGCTCTTGAAACATGATGTGAGGAGAAATTTTGCTACTGTCTTATTTCCCTCTCATTTGATGTGATGAAGTCCCATGTGGTGGTGCTGGTGTGAAAGGCCATCTTTTGAGTCACATGAGGGAAGAAGAGAGAGAGAGAGAGAAGGAGGGAGAAAAAAATCCGTAAAACTCCTCCTTGAATGAGAAGCAGCTGACTGTAACAGCCAACCATGCACGCAAGTCATCTAACATGAAATCAAATTACATCGAACTAAAACTGCCCCAGCATGGCAACTTTGCAGCCGAGTTAGCCCACTGTGGCCAAACACCACGATACATGACACTGTGGCTCTTGTTCAGCTCGTCTACCAGAAGACAAGGGAGAGCTCCACTCTGTCTCAACCCTCCTAATGAAGAGATGCATTATGATGTGATTTCATTTGGGTCCTGCAGAAAAGCTGCTGTGGATAACAGAGCCGTCTGAGTAGCATGGGTCATTTGTGTAGTGACATGTGACTTGTGTTTTCGTGAGTCATAAGGATCTCCTGCCTAATGGAAGGCAGTGTGTGCTCATGTGACGGTGACACAATGCAGGATGAACTGTATAGTATTCTCTAGAGCTCAGCTTGGCTACTGTTTGGCACTGCTAATATGGACCCATGAGCGTCTTTTTATCTTGTTATTTTTTGTCATTGTGAAACTAAACAAGTCACAATTTCTGTTAATGTCACTGAAGGGCCATAGTCGTCATTGAATAAACTCTGAAAAAACCAGGGTAGAATAATCTGAAAAGCTTTAGGTTGTGCATATGTGCATTTCTAGATATGAATGCATGATTGCGTGTGTGTGCGCGCGCCCAAGGTCTTTGAGTACTGCATCATGATCTTTCCTATGGTCACGGCGGTGTTTTTGCTGGCTCATCCCTGCCTCTCCACATGCCTGTTTAACAACACAGAGCTCCTCCTTACTGGCTTCCTGTCCAAACCAGTTTATCTGTAAACAAGTGTGTTTTTTTCCTCTCCGCCCCATTGTCCACACTACACCAGAATGCATACACAATGGGCGCTCTCTCTCTCTCCCAGTCTGCTTTGTACTCCAAGGTAAAAAACGTTATGTTTTTACTATTTAACACACAGCAATGCAAAAAGAAGTTACATGCCTCCCATGTGGACTAAAATTAATAACATTTTTAATAGTGTAAATATTTTTAAAAAGACAAGCAGAAATATGAACTCAGTTTAAGTTGTGTCAAAAGATACACTTAAGCACACCCTAAAACTTATAGCAGGTTTTAGCTAATGCTTTTTCCAGTGCACCCTAGTGGAGCCAACTACTGACATAGCAGGTGAATGTTATTTATTGTTATTATGTGTGCATTGGGATGAAATGGCTGTCTCTGTTTATCTTGCCTGAGGTACACTATGCTACAGTAGATGTGATAACAGCAGGGTTATTGTGGCAGAGCCCAACCCGTCCCTGCTTTGGCCGTTGCATGTTCACTACAGTGTGTGTGTGTGTGTGTGTGT
>JAPZDZ010000005.1:6921253-6932369 GCA_029783805.1 Acanthurus tennentii
GTTATTGTGGCAGAGCCCAACCCGTCCCTGCTTTGGCCGTTGCATGTTCACTACAGTGTGTGTGTGTGTGTGTGTGTAAGTTTGTGAGTGTGGGTGTGTGTTTGGCGTGTGTGCATGTGTACTTGTGTGGTGTTGCCAGGCTAATCTTAAATTCATATTCAAATCCCTTTGAAAGGTGTAGAAAACAAATTGGTTAAATGTTAAAAAATGGGGAGATTGAAGAGGAAACTTTATGAAAATTAGAGAGGGCAAGTGATGTCACAGCAATTTCAGATTAAAAAGCCCAAGAATGTCCTCTTTCAAAATTCAGAAAAAAACTCCATGGTATGATAAAGAAGCGCATGGAAGAAGAACATAACTGCTGACTGGGCTTCTATACCTCACAGCCCCTTTACCTCGCTGACTCAAAGTTAAGGCTTTTATTGCTTTTTGTTTCCTGACATTCTTAGTTATTTGTTTTGCATCTCCTTGGTTTTAGGAGTAATCTCATCTATTCCTGTACCTCTTGACCTAATAATGCACACACACATGTTTTTTTTCCAGCCATCTATGGTGACAATGATGTGTTTTATTAAGCTAACACTCAAGATAAGTTACCATTCTATAAACAAGGATCACATTTTGAATAGACATTTATGTTGCTCGTTTGAAACAAGGTAATTAAAATAGTGTAACAGATGCAGCATCCTTATATGCTGTAAGAAAAAGCCTGTGCAAGTTACATAAAAAAAAAACACTTCCTCTTTTGTATATGAAATGCTGTAACATATGTTACAAATGTCTGTAGGATATATGTTTCCTGGAAATAGTGTGTTTGAATGTCCATGGTTCAAAATGTGTTTTTATGCCCTCTGACAAAAAGCATCTCAAATAAGTCTTCAGTCACTTTTTTACAAGTGCAAGCCCTGCATTTAAAATCCAACATAAGTAAAAATATAATGTTATAGCAGATTGTGCTTAAAGCATCAAAAGAGAAAATGCTGATTCTGCAGAAAACTGACACTTGCTATATGATCTTACCGTTTTAGATGTTTAATACTGATGCATCAATGTAGAAGTAGCATTTTACAGTTGTAGCTGTTCAAGGTGGAGCAGAGTAGTTTCTTCCAGTGGCTCTATACCTGGGGGTCAGACATCTCCAAACTGTCTCATGATAAATTTGAATGGCCATGATATGATTAATTGGAAGAGGGAAGAGAAAGAAAGTAGGCATTAAACAGTTTTCAAATAACACTATCTGTGATGTTTTAAAGGAAAAGTCTCCATAGTGGAACTGATAATGAATCTGAAACATGACAAGAGGCTCCAAACTGATACTGCCTTTCACGAGAGGTCACAAGAGGTCATAAACCAAAAGGGTTTGGAATGACTGGTTTGATCTTTAACAATGGATTTTAATTAATAAGGTTATGATGTAGCACTTATGTTGAGTCTTATTCTGAAAAGTAACTTGATCTGATCAAACTGTAGTAATCATAAAATACAAAATTTACCTCTGAAATTTAGCCTTACAGGAAATGGAAATACACTAGTACAAGTACTTTGACATGATATGTTGGAACAGGACTGATTTGAGTAAATGTTTGGTAGTTACTTTCCACCACTGATGTAATGTCTCTGTTTAGAAATAACCAGTGGGTTAAAATACAGTAGTAGACAGGTATTGCATTTTAATCTGGGTCATCTGAGTAAGGACCAGCAAATTTAAGTCACAAGGCCAAATGCAGTTTTGTGTGTATCACAATGAAGTGAGTTTTTTAAAGTTTACTCAGCTCACTTGGTACCATCGACATTTATTGTGCTTACAGATACAAGCTATAGAGCTTTTCAATAATGTTTTTACTATTCATATTCACAAGTGGAAGGAAACTTGACAAATAATGATATTAAGTATGCTATTTTATTACATCAAGCCATCTCACACGACTGTGTTACTTCTGGGTGTATGCAATATTTGTTTTAATTTGTAACTATAATACTTATAGTAGGCCTATTCATTAATATCATTTCTTTGGGCTTCTTTGCACTTTTGCACTTTTGCTATCTCTCAGTCCCATGGTGTATCATCATCACAGGGTTTTTTATGGAAACTTTTGATACTCTTAAAAGCTGCTTGTTGTTTTTAGTGATAAACAACCGTTACTGGGGTTCTTGGTATTTATTCCATAAAAATAATTCCGATTTCAATAAGTTTGAACGTAAAGGTTTGGGCTTCGGTTAATACTGTAAAATACGCTGGGGGACCTAAAGAGTTAACTTTGTCCCTCTCTGTTGAACGCTGCGTGGGCTGATCATTCGAGAGTGCATTTTCAGCGTCCAATCAGCTGCGCGGAGTCCACTCCGCATTCAGCCAATAGGGAGAATGGGAGGCTCTATCGAATTTGAATGAGGAGTGTATCTTTCGGCGCCATTTTCGAGTGAGCAGCGATTGCCTCAGCAGCTGCGGAGAGAGGATGCTGCGAATATAGAGAGCTGTCGGTGAAACTGGGGAGAAACCAAGCGCTCAAAATGAAACTGCGCTTTTAGAGAGGGGCATCGCGTACTTTCAATGGAAACACAGGTAACTTAAGCCACGGTGTATTTAAATTGATTTTAATTGTACAATATAAACGGACTTAAAGAGAGGAATACGTGGAAAAGAGGAGAGACCGACCGTGGCGGGGAGACGTTAGCCATTTGGCCAGCTTTGCCAGCTTCTACTTCTCCTAGCAGCTAGCATGCTAGCTTAGCGTACTAGCACATACAGAGGGATTTCTGACTTTGCTGCGCTGTAACGGTAAAAAAAAGGGCTCCATCAGCGGTCCGTTTTATCCAGGAGGTGAGAGAGATATATTTGAAAAAAAGCAAAAACGTTAGACGGATAATTATTTTATATGAAGGAGATACTGAACTTAGCGGTTATAAATCAAAGTTCAACTATAATGGACTATTTTTTGGCATTGGAGCCCAGTTTTGAGCGGGATGTGCAAAAGCAGCCAGGCTCGAGCAGAGGAGAAGCACAGTCGGCAGTGTCAACAAATGCACACGGCACCTACACAGGCTTCGGAGGGAAAAATCAATTCGGGAGACTGGGACAGACACAGTGCCTTTTGTGTTTAGTTAATTTTATCAAGCTTGTTAACTAAGGCTGACTTTTTGTCCTAGCTGGTAAATAGCGTATGTCTTATTTGCATGCGGTTTTTGGATTGTAAGACAGAAATCACCTGGTAAGTTTGTAATTATCGCTGTTTGACTTAGGGATGCCCTTAATAATAATGACGGATTTTTTTCTGTGTCGTGAAGTGGTTGTTTACGTGTATTTGCAGTTTTAACGTTAACGTTTCCTGTGCAGCGCTTGTATTGATGTTACTCCGATGACCAGTACTAAATGATTATCCTAGATTCATCCAACGTTCAGTACTCGCTCAATATTTTAACCTGTTAATTGATTTGAACACCGTACATTAACGTTACGTGACCTGTCTCGCAGCCAAGTGACAGCAATCATAGGTCGCAACTTCTGATGGTTCAAATTTAATAGCTCTGTTAAACGTTGAACGGAGGGCTGTCATAACCACTAACGATGCAATAAAGTTATAATAACACTAGTTATTAAAAATAGGAACTGTGTTGTTAGTTGGGGTGCTGCTCGTTGTAATGTTGAGATTTGGGTTCATTGTGGTTTGAAGGGTTTTCAGTCATCGCTTTCTGTCTCCTTTTTGCCTTTTTTGCCCTGACTAGCCTCGCTCCACTTTCTGTGTTCCCTGGACTCTGATTAAATTCAAGTACATTGAAGGGGGGAAAAGCCTCTGCGTGGTCCAATCGGTTTGGTAAAGAGTGACAAAACGGAGCTAGTTATTAATTACCGGAGAGGTTGTATGTTTGATATTTTATGCCGCCTTATGCTACTCATAATGAATATTACTGCTTGACTAATAAAGAGAGGAAAAGAGAGGCTCCAAATAATTGTGCGTGTAAACCCGCCCCTTCTGCTTCCTTCTAAGTAGAGATCGGTTTAATGTGTTACATAATGTGAGGCCTTCCTATCTTTTACAGTGCTGCATTTATTAAACAAAAAGGCGTCCACATTGTCAAGTATCTTGTTTAAATTAAAAAAAAAATCTTATACAAATTAACAGCCTTGACAAAGTGAACCAAATCTCTGTCCATTTTCCCTGCAGTGCCTTTTTCCACTTTGGACCGTCACATATGACAGTGTGCTTACTAATAGCATTTTTCCAGGATTATTATTTTTCATACATTTTAAACAGCTGCAGTAAGAGTTGTCCTTTCACTTCAATCAGATATGCATGACTCAAGTTTAATTGCAACTAAATACCACAGTCTTAGACATAGTTTCTTTACTAAAATTGCAGTTTTTTTTACCCCTAGTATAATATTTGTGGCAGACTTGGGACAGTATTATCATGATGACACCACCCACCTCATAGTAAGTTTTTGTTTATTTATTTTTGAGGGCATTCAGTTTGTGGGAAATTAGTTAACATGATATGCGAGGAAGACCTTTCACAGCCACATAGCAGAGCAAAGAGGAGGAGGAAATTACTGTAGTATAAGATATGATGTGTCTGACTAACGAGAAAACTTTAACTTGTGGGTGTATGAAACAAAACGAATAGTATGAGTAATAATAAAAGTAAAAAATGTGACAGGCATATGATTAACTGGTTTAGGAATAAATACATTTGTTGATATTTACTGTTCAACACAAGGTGTATTTAAGATGGATGGGCAATTTATATAAATGACCCAAGCCTCAGTGTTACTCAATGTGTGTAGCTGTTTTAATAATCATGTTCCACTATGACATGCTAAAAAAACCCCCAACTATTTATTGATAATTTAAGTTTAAAAAAAAAAACTATCTCTTGATAAATTGATGTGCAGTGTTTAAAAAATAGGTCACTACTCTTAGTAGAAATTTGTTTTGAAATATTATTACCACCAAATAGAAATAGGTAGTGCATGGAAAATGTTATTATTCAAAGTTTAATATCCAATTGTTTTAATAGAATGTATTCACAACACCTTGGACATTATTACTCTAGTGCATTTGTGTATGTACTCAGAACTTCTTACAAACTAAGTACATCTGCCTGCCTATTTTGTGCTCAAAGCTATAATTGTCTGTCTACCGGTCGTGTGATAAAAGATAGGAAATCATATTGCTCTAATAATGAAAAAAAAAATATTAGTGAATGCTTGGATGTTGTGATAGACTACTTAATATTTTATTTGAGGTGGAATTTGTGATGATTAAAATCCAATTTCATCCAGTAAATTCAATGAGTAGGCAGGACTTAGTCAAAGATTTTATGAACAAGAATTTTAGTCATTTAAAGTTTTTTTTACAGCATTGCCTAGTTTAGAATGTGTATCTAATGTGCTCACACACTGAATTAGTGTAATTATATATTACCTATAATCATCTGGTTAGGGATTCCTGTATTGTTGACACTGTCCACATATGCTGTTGTTAAATTAGTACTGGTGTATTTCAGCAGTTTTTATTTCTGTTCTGCTTGTAGTTAATCTCCTTAAAATGCTACAGGTCCATGTCCTCCCTCCGTTCTTTGGTATTTGCCTTTTCACTCTCATTATGGAGCACCGTTGTGCTGTTTCAGACTGTTAGCATGACATTCTGTGACTCATCATTCTGTCTTCTCAGACCCCTCTGGCAAAATGGGCTCCCACCCCCATTTCCTGGTGAAACTGTGCCTCTCTTCTTGTACTTGCTCACATGTGTTGTAGCCAGGCTGCAGAGAACCCCCACCCTTCTCTTTTTTCTTTCTGCACCACTCAGCACAAATTTTATAGTATTCAAATTTGCAGTGATGGGAACAGGTTTTCATGGGTCTTGTTGATTATTTTTTCAGAAGATGGCCTTGGTTTAAGTTCTGTGGCTCAGCAGGATTAGATAGAAGCTGTCAGATTATTTTACGTGCATCAGTCATTTCTCTTGCAAATATAATTAGAGTTCTTGGATAATTTTAATAGTGGTCCATTTAAGTAAACCTTAACTTTGGATGTGATATTTGAGGGGGGTAACATTAATGTCTGTGTGGTTTTTTTTTGGATGATGTATTTACCCATAAAGTTAAGACTGATACTGGCAGCATGAGAGTGTGTCAGGTCCTTGCATGCTTCTTTCAAGCATATGTTTTGCATTGGCTTTGGTTTTTCTATACAGTAGTTGCTACATCACTGTAGCGCGTAGGACTTTGCACCTGTTTCATTTAAATGGCAAAAAATGTGACATCAACATTTTTAAATAATTGTAACATATGTGCTTAAATGCTGTTGTGGTTTGTGTATACTTCATCTTTGGTACGTTGAAGAAGTTAGTGGATTTTTGTAGTCTGTCAAATTAATATCCGGTCTTTACAGTGATGAATGTAGGAGGACAAATAACTAATTTAAAAAGTTTTGAAAATTTACAAAAATAATTCTTCCCCCAAAACAGATCATTTGTGCTGTGACTCAAACAGTAACAGACTCCTTTTTATTGTTGCTTTTGTGTAGTGACAGAAGTACTTTTAGATGTGGAGAACATGTTTAGAAAGAGTACATCAGCTGTTACAGTGCTGGTGAGTTCTCTGCTTGATAATTAAATTGTAGGTAGTAATAAGATAACCTGCAACAGCTCTGGCAGTAAGATCTCACATAGCAAAAGTATGCCTGCTCTGACTAAACACACATGGTGTTTTCACTTTTATTGCTCTTGCCTTTTATTTTGCCTGAGGGTACTAAATAAGCCTACAGTATTAACTTGTAAGCAGTTTGATTGATAAGATTTATATTAACCTAAAATATTGGTTGCTGATTTGTGTATTTCTGTATTATTGCTCTGACTTGGCCAGCTGGCTACACCTCACCCTTGTCTACTTGGTAACAGAGAGACATTTTCACACATGTTGTGACAAAATATCTTTTTCGGTGAATTTGAAAAGTTTGCTTTAAATAAGTGTATTTTCAACACCTATAATGGCATGCAAAATTTTGGATTTACTAAAATAACTAATGTTGATCTGCTGGTGTGTAATTAACAGCTTAAACAGTTGTACTAGGTAGGTCACAACAAGCAAGAAAAGTAGTAAAATCATCAGAGAGATTATTTGTGACTTTATGTGCATGTATTAATTTAGGTGTGAGCCCTTACAAGAGGCATTATAAAGTTTTGATTTATTTATTTATTAATTTATTACTGCAATGCATAAACTCAGTCAAAAGTCTAACAAAATCATCATTATTTTTAGTTAAAAAAAAATTTCGTTGGTAAAAAAAAATTGTTAAACACATATTTTTACACTGTAAACCAGTGTAATGTTCAGATCTGAAATCAACTAAGGCATTTGAGTTGGAATATGTACAAAAAATACCAAAAATAGTCTGTGTTTGTGTAATTGGTGCATGAGTGTATGGGTGTGCCATTTAACTCACACTTTGCTTCCTCTTTTGCCCCTCTTGCTTAAGTGTGCTTGTACATACAGCATACACACTTGCTAGGATACTAAATTCAGTCTTACTGGTGGATCTGCAAGTAGTGATCCACAGTTTTTATTTTTATTTTTTTTTTAAAGTGGTTCTCATGTTAAAGGTTTAGTAGTTGTGAAAAACCTAATTTGTTATGGTGATTGTTGCCATATTTTTTGTCATTACCATTGTTAATATTATTATAAATAGTGCCGGCGTTATTGGTCAAGTGTAAATCAAGTCCACAGGTCGTACATTTGAAATTGCATCACAGTGTACTGCTTTGTCTGCATCCTGTTTATTGCTGCTCAGGCTTTCGTGGCAGTAGGAGGAAGCTTGAGATAGTTCAAATGAAGTAGCAAATAGCTAAAGAGATTAGAATTGAATTTATTGAGGAATGGATGGATCAGGAATGTAACACTGAGACAAAGTTGAAATACACTGGTCTACAGTAGTGGCAGAGGGTGGGATGAGATTGAGGAGAATGATGTGACCCATCCCCTCACTGGACGTGGTTAAAATGTCTTTTGAAAATTATTAAACCTTGGAAGAATTGCACTGTCACGTTGTCAGAACTGATTCCACTAACTATTCAGTACAGTGCAATAAATCATAACATACCTTACTTTACATTTTAAATGATTGTTGTGCTTTCAAAAAAACAGTTTAAGACATAGTTTACATCATATTTTTTGTTTATTGTTCAAATCAAGACTTGATGTCTAATTTTTCTAATTAATCTACTTTTTTTTTCAGTTGTATAGATTGTGTACCTCAGGTGTGAAGAGTTTGTCTCTCTCTCTCTCATACACTCACACACTCACACACACACACACACACACACACACACACAGACAAACAAACACACACACCTGACAGTAAATGGAGGGGGTGGTGTGTATCTGTGGAGTGCAAGAATGACTCAGAGGTCACTGTAGTGTATCTGCTAGTGTTGTCCTTTAAAATAAGTTAATTCTCTTGTTGAGCCCAGGTACGTGTTTCCACATGGCTTGGTGTCTTTTGTAATTCATTTGATGAGACACTGCTGTAGCTTCCAGGGAATCCCAGTTACTCTGCTCGTGCTGTGCTTTTCCTGTGTAAGCAAATGTTACAGGTTTTTGTAGGATTAACACATACCATTACAGCACTGGTGTTAGTATGGAGTGGACTAGGTCTTTATAGGTAGCATCCCTGATCTGCAATGAACCGTAGAACAATATAACACCTCCTGAGTGTTCTTAGACTTGCATACCCCTTTGAAGTATTTTTGGTAAGGGGAATATTTTTAATTTAAAAAAAAAATCACTATGCTCACTATGCAATCACAATTGGTTGTGCTGTTATTATGGAGAATTTGGTTTTATGTGTCCATTTAGTACTGTGTAGATCTCATACCGTATATATTCTGCCCCAGTAGCTGCTAAAACATTTTATTTACTCCCTACAAAGTTGTGACACAGGGAGCATATTTGCACAGTCCACCTGTCTTGCAAAAGACAAAACAATATTGGTTTGGCTTGCCTATCAATTGATGTTTGTCTATTTGTCTGGCTGTAATATTTCAAGTGACTGGTTTGTCATTGTATGGGGATATATGTTGCTTTCATGCTACAGTGAAAAAAACCCCAGCCTACTAGAACATTTGTTTGCTGGCTTGATAATTTCTTAAACAGTATATGGACTGTGATTCTAAGATTAAATCAGTTATGGTTTTTAATTGTTTTCTAAGAGGTATTTGTCTGCAGATAATTCATTGAGTTTCCCCCAGTGTTTCAATAACTTAACACCTAAAATGCTTTAGGAACAGATACAGTGAGAAACTCAAATTTTGTAAAGATCTGTCTTGTGGCTAAATGTGATTGGCATTCAGTTTTTTTCCCACAGCTTACGATGTCATTGTAGATCCCCCTTTAGTTTGTACTAATACAGGCAGAAGACGGTGTAACACAGACGAGAAGAGGCCGGCCCAGACCACTTCTAGGGAGGTGATGAGTTGTCATGTCCATGGCCCAGTACCGATGGGGGTGTAGGAGGTTACTTGACCTTCAACCTCAGGGTCAGGTAACTCTTTGAGGCCATTGTGTAAGGAGCAAATGTCACAGGAATGGGTTAAAAAGGCTTAGCAGTGAAGGTGACATGTCTGGGCATGCGTCCTTAAAGGAGAGTGAGAAAAATGGGGAGAGGTTAGTGTCATTGATGTGAACAATTCCACCTGGTGCTGTAAAGAAATGATAAGCTTAAAAGAAAAATACACAACTTACCTGATTAGTTCCTTTGTGCATTTTTAAGTAATTTATAAGAATGTATAGGGTGCAGTAGTTATTTCATGACTTCTAATTCCATTTAATTCATGCAGTACTGTTTGCTTCTGCCTAAAAGGCATGTGTGCATAATGGCACTAAAGATAGGGAAATGATTTGGCAAATTTTCCGTCTGCGAATCCAAGTCAGTGTACATTGTGTTTCCCGTGTTTTCCTATGTTTCATCATGTACATACATAGTATGCTGCATTTAAAAAATGTTGGAAGGAGGAGGTAGCTGTTTTAACAAAAAAGTTTTATCAGCTGTTTAACCAGTGTTCTGTTACTGTAGCTAACAACAAGGGTTGCTATGAACAATTATTTTTATTTTTGATAAATCAAATGATCCTAATACATTTTTGTTTAATTAATTAATTAATTAAATCTCTAGATATGAATAGGAAACACTCGTGCACTCGAACTTTCCATGGACAACCCATGTGCTAGAGTTTCTTTTTTTGTCTGAACAACTAAAAACAGGTAATTCAACTCACAAAGATATCAAAAGCTGCAAATTCTAGAGTAGCCAAACCAGTAAAGGCATTTTTATATTACAAACTATGGATTAATATTAAGAACTTTTTGTTGTTGTAGTTTCCTACATAATTTTATTTAGGCACTGCTTCAAGTTGTTGATATCACACCCTCTTGTTTTTTTGGCAAGGGATGTAGACCCTATTAACTAAGGGTTAATATAAGGAGATTTTGTCATGTGCCACAGATATGACAATTATGCACCCCTGATGTGAAGTTGTAAATTAACCACAATATGACTTGTGTTATATGATATATCAAATGTCTTGAGTATAATTATTTGACTTTTTGTTACCTTGTGCAATGTTTAAACTTTAATTCCACCCATAAAGTGTCTTTCACTGCTATCAGCCATTGCCATCCTGAAGGTGCAATCAACTTGGCCAGGACTGTGCAAATTACATGCAAAAAAAGGATTTATTTTTTTTTAGATACCAGACAAAATATTAAAACTTGGACTAAACTTAAACATTATTTTCCTTAGTCAGTGCTTCACTTTCAAATGAGATTAATTTATAAGATTTCTTCATGCTATGTATAGTAAGACACATATATGTTGAGGCATGAATATACATGCCTAGGAAGGCTCCTACACGCCATTTTGGGGTAAAAACAAAATTAGAGCACTACATTTGCTTGTCCTCACAGTCTTCCCCTTCCTTCAACAGTCTGGTATGTCTCACAGAGGACCACATTGTTGCACCCGTGTTTTCTATCTTTGCACACAGGAAACAAATTTCACCTATACTCATTCATATATATATATATATATATATATATATATATATATATATATATATAAATATCAC
>JAPZDZ010000005.1:6932469-6944587 GCA_029783805.1 Acanthurus tennentii
CACATTGTTGCACCCGTGTTTTATATATTTGCACACACTACACAAATTTCACCTATACTCACTCATATATATATATATATATATATATATATATATATATATATTTATATACATCTCACTGAGAATTGTGTGTACTTTGCCTTACAATTGAAAGATTAATTAAGGCATATATTTTATCATTAAATAAATTTGCAGTGTGTACCTTAAATTAATTTTAAAGAAAAAAAAATTTGATTTTATTATCATTGCTTGCACATAGAATTCATTAACATGAGAAAGCAAAATCTTATCGGTGATGAAGGATTTTCCAGACTGGAAAATTAGTATACTAGACTTTTAAAAGACTTGTGCAATGAAGGTAATGATGGCACTGAAAGTGGAGTTACTAAAAATTTTATTTTAGCAGTTGCACAATTTATTTTACTGTCTTCCATTTTTGTAAAGCATACTACAGGGTTTCAGATTGGCCTCTGACCTTTCAGTCTGCTGAGTTGCTTTAGGTTGTTTAATGCTACAGTGTGTGTGTTTGTCAGCCATTATTGTTTGTTATTGCTGGTCGATGCTTTGCTCCACTAATACCAGTCTCTGAGTGATAGCACAGAAGGTTCACAATACACTTAACTTTAAGGTATACATATGTACATATATGGCAAGAAGTTACTCCGGCCACCAGATATCCCGCTTGGGTGGCATCCTTTTGCCACTGAGTATTTTTTTTTTAGGTGTTTCTTTAAAATAAGACTATTTTTATAAAATATCTGTCCAAATGAATAAAAAATCTCCATACTTCCCAGATGCAAGGTTGCAGTTCAACAAATTTCCTGATTCATGTATGCATCTGTAAAGGTGTAGAATACTCTTTGCCAGTAAGCCTCTGATTGGTCGAGTCTGCATAAATATAGCCCCAGACACACCAAACCAGCATAAAAGAACTAACGCCAACAAAAGCCAGCTGTTGCATCGTCTAACATGCCTGTGTCCCGGCCAAAAAGTTGCACTTGAACACACCCCACAGTGTACACCCAACAGCCAACTAGCAAGTGGGTCCTGTGCTTGCATAAGAGGAAATAACTCTCCATACAAGCAGGTGACAGTAATCTGTATATGTCAGTTAAAAAGAAAAAACAGAAACCTAGGACTGCAGATATACTAACTATTTTGATAATGCATTTTGCTAAGCATTTTACCAAGCTGGCTTCTCCTGATTGCTGATTGGTTGGTCTTTAGTGTCTTTATTCTAGAAAGCCACGATTTATGAAAAAAAGTTTGCAGGGAGAATGAAAAATGTGAAAAACCCTTTGTCTCTGCCCTTATATTTACTCTTTTGCTTTCTTTTCTGACTTCGTTTTTCAATGGTGCACTGATTTGCTTTGGCTGCACAGCCTATGAGACTTTTGTCACTGATAGTCTCTGTAGTTGATTTTCAATCAGCCAAACAGACCATCGACAAGGGTGAACCACCGCCAGTGATAGAAGATGTATTTCTTAAACCAGGGCCACAGATGCTTTCCGATGGCTTAACACTAGTCAAGGGCCTGTGGGTTTACTTAACTTTTCTAAGTTCAGTGCTAGCTGGGCTGATAGTGAATTGTTACAAACAACCTAAGAAAAGAGCTGTCTGTATGTAGTCTAATTGTTAACCTTAGTTTGCTATGTATCCTAATTTTTAGTAAATTCTTGTAAATGTAGCTGCAGGCTGAGACAAACAAATCCCTTATTCCTCCACCAATGGTACCTCTAGGCAGGCACCGCCACATCAGCAGCATAAGAAGGACTGGAAGGACTGTCACTGACACTGATGTCTGTGATCTGTATTCGGTCTGATGTCAGTAACTGTTTTGTTGATGCTCTGAGTTTATTTAAAAGAAGACCTCATTGAGTGTTTTTGGTGACTTAATAGTTTTAAACATTACTGTTACAAATCTAAAAATATATATACAATATATATTTACAGTATCAATAAATTATAACTCGTATCTCAGTGCACTCCTTCTAATGTCCATAATTTTTTATTAAAGTGTCAGTTTAGAAATATTTGAGTTAAATTTATTGTCACTTCTGTAATGTTTTTACATAAGGTTAAATTTGGCCACCAAAAATGTACTTTGGCCACCAAATTTAGGATCTGGGAGGCCTTAGGGACCTGAGCTTTAAGACATAGCATCTCTTCTTGATATACAACTTGGTGGGGAAAAAAAATCAAACCACAGATCGATAACTGTTACTTTTTTTAAGCTAATGAAGGGAATAGCTTTTTTTATTATTGCTTTATTTTATTTTATTTTTTAATTGAGGTATCTTCTCAGAGCTGCCCTGAATTGTGTATGTGAGTGTCTATATACCTATGTGTGTGTATGTGTTTGTGTTTTTAGAGGAAAGAAAAGGATTGCACATCATGTTAGTGTCTGTTTTGAAGAAATGGTAGAGATTATATTAGGTCCACACTATCAGGTCCATTTCAGACCAAGGTCATTATTACAGGTCCATTGAGACCTCTAGTGGCAGCATATCCATTGGATTCAATCTCTCGCAGGATTATTATCAGGATAAAGTTTGTTGTAACTCCTTTGCCTTACAACTAGATTTTGTCAAGGGAGATTTTGTTTTGAGATGTTGATGTTGACCAGGACAACTTATTTTTTTAAAGAAAAGTTGACACTGCTATAACTGAAAGAGCTACATTTTATTATAGGTTACTTATTGATTCCTCCAGTGGGCTAATTCTGTCTTTGAATAGCTTTTCTCCTCTTGAGGTCAGCTACTGACCATAAGCTAGGATACTGGTAGGTGTCAGCGATTCGCTAAATGACACTTAACATGTAAAATAGTTTTTTTTTGTTTGTTTTTTTGTTTGTTTTTTTACTTGTGCCAACATTGCATTTGTAGTGTCTTCAATATCTTGACCTGCTTGCTTCATCCAAAGGGTCAAAGTGCATGTTTAAAAACCAGATGCCCGTTTTACCACGATTAAACTTATCTAGGAAGTGAACCTTTTTCAAAAGATTTTTCCTCTAACATTAAAGCAGTTTCTGCTGGGTGCAAACTTAAATGAGTACAATGGAACTGTAATTATCTTTGAAACCTAAGAGTGTTCAACTACTGAATGAAATACTACACTCTGTCTTTGACAAGCAACCATCTTTGTAGCTCAAACAAAAATGCTTATTTTGCCTACAGTATTTCAGGTG
Source organism: Acanthurus tennentii (assembly GCA_029783805.1). NCBI lineage: Eukaryota > Metazoa > Chordata > Actinopteri > Acanthuriformes > Acanthuridae > Acanthurus > Acanthurus tennentii. The sequence goes on from JAPZDZ010000005.1 coordinate 6,935,658, forward strand.
CTATGGTGACTCGTTAGAAAAGTTGATATTTGTAATAGTTCCTGTCAACACTGCCCCCTGTTCTCACAGCACTATGTGACTATTTAATTATTAATTACCATATTAGTGTTAAAAATTGTTTGGAACATGAGCTATGCCACCACATTATTTGAGCAGTTCTTCCTCTTATTATCTTTCAAGTAATACAGCTGTCATTACAAATAAAAACGTATATAAAACATGAAACATGTTATTTCTGCTGAAATGCAATGTTAGGTTGAACTCAATCAGAAAAGTAGTTTGCACAAACTCTCGGACACAAGAAATAAAACTGAGTACGCAATATGGCTAGTATGTGAACAAACCCTGTCCATATTCTTCTTGTTTCCAATTAAGGGGAAGACAGTTGGTACACCATACAATGATATTTTTGACAACAGTGTGCTTCCAGTGTTGTGACAACAGTTTGGGGTAGGGCCCTTTTGTGTTTCAAAATGACAGTACCCCTGAGCATTAAGCAAGATCCATAAAGTTTTTATTTTTCCCTAAGTTTGGTGTGGAATAACTTTACTGGCCAGACCTCAACCCATTCCAACAACTTTGAGATGAAGTGGTAGCTGACATTGATCCAGACAATGCTGGGTGATAACATCAATGCCCAACCTCACATAGTGGCTAATGTGGTGCAAATCCCTGCAGCCAAGTTTCAAAATTTTGTGGAAAGCTTCCCAGAAGAGTGGAGGCCGTTTCAGCAATATAGTAATTCCCATGGTTTTAAAAAGCCCTACAGTATCTACGTTTTAACATTTGGATGTTCACATATGTTCAGTAATGTATTGCTCAAATATTACATATTGTTGCTTATCTGCAATTTGACCTCAGGATATCATTAAACAGCAATGTCATTTTGTGTGTACGTGTGTTTCAGGTGGTGACCCTCCTTGCCTGCTTTAGGATTGGACAGAAGACTTTAAGATGCAAAAGATGCCGCTGATCAACTGAACATCTTTAGGTAGTTAAATCATGGGTGATAACTCACCCATTGGTAAACTTGTAGTTGGGACAAGAGGCCTGGAGGATGAGGAGTGTGCACATATTACAGAAGATGACTAGTCTGCTGTGGCGGGACCATGACTGCATTTCTGGCAGTGCTGTAGCAGCACGGAATGGTTTGTGGGTTACACTGAGATGCAGGCCATACTGTGCTGCCGCAGTAAAGCCTGATTATACAAACTGGCTGTCACCTTGCAGATCTTCAACCTGTTGCCCTTATTTAATGATGATTGAAGTTGACTTGTGTTTTATCACTCCATGTTTTATCACCATTTAAAGTAATGCCACGTGGGGAATTGTTTTTCTGAAGATTAAAAGTTTGTTGGGTTTGCCTTTCTAATTTGCTGGTTGCCTTACTGTAGCAGCACGTAAATATTGGAGTTAAGACTTTAGCTGAAGCCTCCAGTATTGATCGTGCTGCTGAAGTAAAGCTGACCACTTACAATCGGCACAACCAACCACTGAGCGTGCTCAGTGCACTACACCCCGGTGGTGCCAAACAGTGGCCGACAGTGAGTGCTTGAGAGATGCGCACAGGTGCATTGTTTACACGAAGATTTCGAGTCGGCCTTAAATAATTCATTGTGTTACGCTTTCTTTTTTATATTTCACTATTATGTCTGCACACTTTGAGAAATAAACTTTTCAAACCGGCCTTTGTCTGTAATGTGTTTAAACATGACTGTTAACCTGCTCTTGAACAACTTGCTTTACTTTTAGTGGGCTATAGTCTTTTTTGCGGGTTATACAAAAAAAAATTGGGTGGACACTTAAAAAAAAATCCTTCACATGGTTTTAATTGTACCGCCTTCCACAGAAAGGACATGATGCACATGATGGCCTGCATGGCCCAGCTGCGGCGCGCCTCGGATGTCCGGCCTGTTCAGCATGAACCGTAACACGGACGGATTTGCGGTGTATTAAAATTAAAGCAGCCTTTATACTATAAGCTGCATACATCACACTACTTCATGAAATATAAACATACACTCGGCTTATAAAAAATAAAGCATTCTTTTTCGTTTTTGTAAAATAAATTACATCTCCGTTGGACTTAAGGCCTGACGGACTTTATTAACCACATTATTTGTTCACCTAAAACGAGTCTGTCTCTTACAGTTTATATAGTATCAGCTTTACGCCCAGAAACCTATATCTATATTTTTCTGTCCTAAAGAAACACAGTACTGCTGTGAAGAACAGTACGATGCTCCATGACTAAGATTTTTTAACGTGGCGTCGGATGCAAAAGTAACGCGGACATGTTTATTGTATCAGAGAATCCGATGATGATAATCCTACATCAGACTTTACTAAATTCGTGTTGTGTCATGGGCCATCGGGATAATGTTGCACCAGTTAGCAAATCTGGACTTTACAAAATTTTGCCCCACATAAGTTATGTGAATTGACTCAAATAAATAAAACAATTCATATTGGGATTACTAAATGGAAGAAAAAGGATGAGTTGTGTCACTTGTTTAAAAATCGTACGGCTCAATTCTTGCTTTTAACGAAAACATTAAAAAAAATAAATGTATGATATTAATACGTTATTGATAATATTTTTAATAGCGATTTTGGATCTTTTCTGATAACATGGTCTGAGCCTCTATAGTATGTTGCCGTCCGCTGCACAAACGCACGTCTTCTTACATTTGGCCTTTGTAGGCCTTTTTACTAATCCTTCTAAAAAAAAATTCAAAATTGTTTTCGCAACTATAATTACAAATAATCCGGAATTAGGACATTTGACCACAGTGGAAATTATGCATGATAGTTTTTAAAGAGAAAATTGTAAGATTGGTGCGCTTTTTTTTTTTCAAAACGCCACGGCTGTAGTTTTTAAATTCTATAACATTCAGGCCTTAATAGTTTTATTTTAATTTAAGAGGATACACCAGAATACAATTAGTATTTTCAGATGCCATTACTGCACGAGGGACTTAGAAAGTACCCTTTCTCTCTCACACTGAGTGTGTGTGTGTGTGTGTATCTGTGTGTGAGTGTGTGTATATATAATAATTACAGCGACGTGATTTATTATCATCCATTTTTTAAACAAAATTCTTGCTCCTTTTTTAAATGCAGTAATTTCACTTGCGATATGATATAGGGGGTGTACGGTCTAAAATTTGACTTTCTGTCTTGTATCTGTTGTTAAGCTCAATTTAATGGTGTGTAATTGTAGAATAACACATCCATACGGTTTGCGCATACCACTTTACAAAAATAACGTGAAAATGGACTGTGATGTAAAAATGATATTATGATGGAATAGAAAATACAATGGCAGAATATGATTTAAATCACAGGAAAGATAAAACAACTCTTTCCTTTAGTAACTATCACACACTCTGACCTACGGTGTAAAAGGGTGTAAAAGTGCTGAGCCTTATCAATTTGTGTATTGAGATACCGGATACACTTAAGGGGTATTTGCTTAAGATATTGATATTTAATCATCTTTAATGAGTGAATAGATGGTGGCTTGAAGTAGGCCTATTTTTAAAACTGAATCTCACCACAGGCCTACATTTAGAATGTGACTGACCATGCGACCTGGATTAATGGGAAACTTGGTAAAAATCTTAGTTATACACTTTTATTCACAGTAGATTTTTCTAATTTTGGTTGAATCAATTTTTTTCGGTCTTCATTTCAATATGCGTTCCGTGACAATTAAAATATTAATGTGGGGTGATACATTTATTTTCATCCTATATTTGCCTGGCAACAGAGGTCTATATATATGTACATGCGTGCTGTGACGTACCTCCTGAATTATGGTCAGTGCTGACATCACGGATTCACTTTGTGGTCTGATCTTTTTTCCCAAATATATCTCAGGAAACTGATTAATGCACAATTGACGGTTTGTCCTTTTGCTCTGACCTATTTTAATAAAGACGATTGTTGGCGACAGGCCAAAGAGACTTCTGAGCTTCTCCGAGTTAAAAATAGAAGATAAAAACAATGACTCCTTTTTACTCACAAAATTGTATATTGATTTTAGGTTTACAAGTCAGTTTACTACAAATTCTGCTGCATAGCAAAAAAAAAAAAAAAAAAAAACAGGCCTGCACCGTACTTTTAACCTAACAGCCTGCAGATGTTTGAGTTTATGGACTAGACAAGTCATGCAACGAATGAGTCACATGAGCATCCGCAAATAAATCTTGTGCAGAGATTAAGTGACTACCCACCATGCGTGACAATCATGTGCAATCATGTACCTTGCCCATGCTTTTATCACTGTTAGGGGGAATGCAGTTGTCCGTTTTCTAGGTTTAATGAAAACATCACAGTCACGGGAGAGAGTTATTCCCTCTTGCAACGTGTCTGCAGCCTGGTGAATATTTCACAGGGGCCTTGTTATGCAACGTTTGTAACCTTGAAGAGGTTGCAGCATCAGTATGGTGCGGACGCTCTCTGTGGGGAAAAGGCCAGGGATGTACTTTATGTATTACTCACTCATTTAGTTCATGGCAAGCATGTCCCTAGTTGTCTGATTTGGCCTGTCACATTGAGTAAGAACAAACATGGTAGTGAATTAAACTTCTCAGGTTTATTTATAAAGATCGGTTTGGACAAGTATAAATTTTTCATGTGGAATTAAAGGAAAAAAAATTAGCACATTTGTGGATCAAAATGTGGATTGGTATCTACCTTATGTAAATGAATTGATTAAATTGATTGTGGATCAAGTGTGGATTCAGTTTGATTCTATGGCTTCATTGAGTTTGGAGTATTGTGCAAAAAGGCAAAAAAAGACATTGTAAAAACTGGGTAAACAAGTGTTTCCACATACACGTGTCTGTGATTAGTTCAACGCAACCCACTGGTAACTAGTTAGGGCAGGTGCCACAGGCTATTAATTACAATAACTTACAACCGCCAATAAAATTGACAGTAGATGCAATGAAGTTCACGACACAGTCCTGACCTGCACCCATTAAACTTATGCACATGTCAGTCATTTCCCGCAGGTACACACCAGTGTAGGTAAGGTGTGTGGAAACTGCAGTGAGAAATGGTTCAATCTCCGAAGGCACGTAGGCTGCAAGGTTGTGCGGCTGCAGCAGGAGCAGTGTTGGCAGTAATACACTGATAAATAAGGTGATCCATCTAGGCGCTGCTGTCCGGGAGCCCCGCGCTCGGTAGGAGCCACTGTCGTGGGGGACAGAGATCTTATCCACCTCTTTGAGCCTCAGTGAGTCCCACTTTTTAACATCAAAATTGCGCACAAGGGGACCGACGTCCATGTCTTTCCGAGAGGGCAGTAGGGTCTCCTTAAGGACCCCTAACTTCTCCCGAAACTCCTGCATCTGCTGCAGAAAGCACAGGGGGTCGGAGACGCTCCTGAACGACTCTGCGATGCTGAGCGCCCGTCTGTGCTCCTCCATCGCTGCGCTGAGCTTGGTGATCTCCGGGTCGTACGCTTGCAACACCACGAGCTTCAGTGTTTCGAAATCGGAGAGGATTTCATTCTTTTTGCATTCCAGCGCACTGATGAGTTTGTCGAAATAGTCAGTTACCTTTTCTGCGTCCTTGGTCACCGACTGAAGCGCCTTTTTCTTGCTGGCCTGTAGTGTTTCCAAGCAGGACAGGATGTCTGCACTCTGCCAGCTCTCCACCCCGTGAAGCAGCTCTTCAAACGCCTCCTTCTCTCGTTCATATGCCTCCTCCAAGGAGCAGAATTTATGCCCTTTATGGTCATCTGTTGTTGCGCAAAAACCACATATGAGTTTCAAGTCCGTGGCGCAAAATATGTTTAGAGGCTGGCTGCAGTGTTGTTTACAAACAGACATCTTAGGCATAACCCTTATTTTGCTGAACTTCTCCACAATTCCACGCAGAGAGTAGTTGATCTGCAGGCTGTTTGCGCCGTTGTGAGGTGTCTCTTTGCGGCATGTGGGGCATTTGAAAGGTGTTCTGAAAGCGGGACCTCGGTTTCCCTCCAAGAGTCCCTCCAAGCATTTCTTGCAAAAGCTGTGAGAGCAAAGCAGAACCCGCGGGTCCTCAAAAAGACCGCAGCAGATTGGGCATGTAAGTTCCTCTTCTAGTTGCTCCATGGTTTCCTGTAAACACATTATCCAGGCGTCAAATTGGTGCTTCATTGAAGTAAAGAAAACCTAATTAATCAGCAATTAATAAAATAGGCTACACAAAAACGCACCCACACTCAGAGAGATGATAACCCATGAGGCAGTACAGGCATAAACAACAAACGAAAATGCTGTAGCATCGCAAAGGATACAGATTTTGCAGTCATGTTCCAGCTGTGTCTGGAGAATTCCCATCTTGAAAGTGAAATTGACTTGCATCACTGTACCCACGTAAAAGGTTGGCAACAGCTCTGCCAAAGCCTTCGTTTGTAGATGTAACATTAAACAGCATCCTGCTTTTTGATGCCATTCTGTACCCAGTTGACGATTCGGTAACTTAAAACCGCGACTAAAAAAAACTCAAGGTGAATATAAATTAAAATCGTCAATAACTTTATAGACGCAGAATGTAATAGCAAACGATTTTTCCCCAGGTTTGAATTACAAAGAGGCAGGGCAGTGGTTAGTTGAGTTAAACCCTAAATTATCGCCGTCGAACCAATCCAATGCGACAAATTATCGACAAACAGGGTTCCCGATCGCGTTGTTCCTGTTGGCAAGGTACTGAAGTAGGGCTGTGACAGATTTTGCAAGCGCATAGTAACATGCAACTACTGGACCAAAAGAATCACTCACCAGCTGTTGAAACGCACAGTGCAACGCAATCATGGCGCTTGTTGCTGTGCAGACTTCGCCCTTTCCGGGTAAAGAGTTAACCATTTAATCAGCGCACAGAAAATACAAATACAGTTCTGTTTGTGCATTTGCTCACGGGCACACCAGGTTACGTACTAAAACGATACCAATACAAAAACTGATGTTGTTTGGATTTTTTCTATGCGCTTGAAGTTGAGAGTTGTGATGTTTACGTTTTTGTCCCCACTGGGTAAGTTGTAGAGGATCCCTAGCTGTCGGATGGGGGAGGGGCTGTTGCTATGCAAAACATTACAGCGTGAAAAACTGTCAAGCTTTGCATCACGGGGTTTTTATGTTGCTCCACTTCAGTCGCTTGTGTGGGTACTTGTCAATATGTGCATCCGTAAACAGTAAACATGTTAAAAGGTGCAAGTGAAGGCGCTCAGCTGCATCCGCTGATATAATATGTAAACTTAAATGTGATGACGCACTGAAGAGACAGCAAATTAACTCGCCGCCATAAGCGAACACAAGCTGAGGGAGAATAACATCGTACATCAGCGATATTATTTTGGCTTAATGTTTCGGCGGTCTGAAGTCAAACAATTCTCATCATTCATAAGTGGCTAATTTGGCCACATTCAAAATGTTTTCCAAAATTCACTTTTTTTACACTTGTGGTTATGTAACATCGATATCCAATAGTTACTTAGTCACGTGTAGAAATTTTGACCTTGATTTTCTTCCCTTGTTTCCATGCCATCAGGAGCAACTGCCTATCTTAGACACTGTGATTGGATACAGTTGGGTAGCAAGGCCTCATGTAGTTCTGACCTGTGCCGCGCTGTGTCGCTGTTGCATTATGAGAGCCAGGGGTTTCTACGTCAGACACTCTTTGGTTTGAAGGTTTAAGTTTGTTTCCGGATGTTTTGTGTCGGAGCAAGAATGGCTGCGCTGTTTACGTGTTGTCTAGGCTGCTGCGGAGATGGCGGATCGGGGCATATTGCCCTCAAAGAAATGCCCACTGTTCAGTTAGATACCCACCACATGGGTAAGTAAGTTCAACATTATTTCTCGCAATAATGGACAGGCGGCCGATGTCTACGAGCCGAAATGATGTCTAATCTAGGGGTTGCTACCTCCGCCGTTACCATTAGCTAATGGTGGCTAACAGATAAGCTGATCGCAGTGTTTTGACTGACGTTGATGTGTTTATGGTCACAAAGAGTGGTTAGTGTTGTGTGCTGTAGCACCTACATTAAATATGCGTGTCAAATAGTCATCCTTTATTTGAAATATAGAGCGACTTAACCTTAACATCAAAAGGCAACTCGTTACACCTGAGTGCTCTGCGCTTGTAACTAAACTCAAGAAACTAGTCGCATTCCCTGAATTTTAATAGATCACCTCCGCAAGTGTTTTGTGACATGAACAAGTCCTCTTATTTGAGTAGAGGCGGGCATCTCAAAATTCAGCAAATAGGTTTTTTTGTGTGTAAGTTGTAACTACTGGAATCAAGATATCCCCTAATTCACTGGAAAGCCTTTTCCTCCCAAGTGTGTACTGGAAGTTTGCGCAGTGGACCACAATTGGCTTGTAAAGGACCTGTGGTGTGGCAAAGTACTGCTCATGGGTACACATCTAAGATTAAAGCTGAACATGGAAAAACCTAATCACCACAGCAGATGAGTTTAAAAACGTGTCTAGTGTCTGCACACGCACTGTTATCCAGTGCAGGTTTAACATCTCAGAGGAGCAACAAAAAACAAAACATATTTCTGAGTAGAGGAGGACTTTAAAAAATGTATTAAAGTAAGTTTATCAGGGAAGTGCATACAAAGGCTTAATTTAATATAAGAAAGTGTATTTTTAATTTAAATATAGCAACTAGTTTACAAGCTTTTATACGTAACGTACCCATACTTGACCTATAAGACAGACTTAACATCAGCTATCAGCAGTTGGCTCCGTGCTAAAATTAAACCACAAAAGGATAATTAGCAACAGTTTTGGTAGTCTGTTAAGTTTTTGTCATTTTTAGAGTAAAAATTTCAAACCTGTTTCCAGCTTCTCAGAAGTCAAGATTTTCTGCTTGTATCTGACCTGTGTGATTGCAGATAAAAATTTATTTGGATCATTCGTTAGTCCAAACAA
>JAPZDZ010000005.1:6944687-6956976 GCA_029783805.1 Acanthurus tennentii
GTCAAGATTTTCTGCTTGTATCTGACCTGTGTGATTGCAGATAAAAATTTATTTGGATCATTCGTTAGTCCAAACAAACTGCTGTTATCTTAAGCCCCGGGAAAGAAGTTTTTTCCTTTTTACTTTATACTGATATATACCATACTAAATAATTGAATTATCAGCAAAAAAAAAAAAAATCAGCAGATCAGTTGACAATGAAAAGGGTGTAAATATAGTGTCATGACATGTGTTTTATGATAAGATGTATTCGTGTCTTTGTTTTGCAGGCACAGACGTTGTTATCGTAAAGAGCGGCAGGAGAATATGTGGCACTGGAGGCTGTCTGGCTAATGCTCCTCTACACCAGAACAAAAGTTATTTTGAGTTTAAGATTCAATCTACTGGTGAGTGCTTTGCTTGTAGCTTCTTCCCTCTTTTCATACTAGATTTACATTTTCTGGCACATTCCCAGTGCAAGTTAGTGCTGCAGACATGGTGCAGTTTTTAGTAACAACACCATCTTGTGACTTCATGCTCAGTGATGGAATTTTGTTCACTTACAACAGGGAAAATTGACATTACAAGAACTTTGCTTTCTTATATATATTATTTTGAGCAAAGCTTCTCTCATGCAGCTCTACTATAGCAGACTGTTTTCATTAGAAATCATTTGCAAATGTTCTATGCATGTTTATATTGAATATATTTTTAATTGCAACTAGTCTTTGATGTAAATATGAATACAATTTGGTCTTTGTGTTAGACAAGTGTTTTTGAATCACAGATACTCAGTGTTGTGCTTGTGTTTAGGTGTGTGGGGCATTGGTGTGGCCACACAGAAAGTGAATCTTAATCAAGTGCCTTTGGGCAGAGACACAAATAGCCTAGTCCTGAGGCATGATGGGTCTGTGTACCACAATAATGAAGAGAAGAATCGCCTACCTGCAAACAGCCTTCCTCAGGAGGGTGATATTGTGGTAAGTGTAAAATTTCATTTTTACTTTATCTTAAAGTCTGGTGACCTGATATTTGAATTATATCAACAAGCCAATCTGTACCTATGGGGCTAAAATGAGCTTCACAAATTTATCACTTTAGTCTGGAAGCATACTGAGATAGCTCATGTGATATTAGGTTGTGTGTATTTGCAGACCTTTAGTCAACCCCTTCAGAGTCATCATCTGCCAGAGACCCATTGGTCTCAGTCAGTCCCCGGTATAATTTGGTATAGTGGAGTTTCTTTTCCAAGGCATCTGGTTGAAATTGATGGTCACATGGTCCCACATGGGCTTGATAGCCTTCTATTTGTGCCAAAAATTTGCTACATGTGCATCAAAATATCATTTCACTTCAGTATATACATCATAAGTGATTATTTTATAAACTAATACACCATTCATTTTTATGACCCCTGTCTCTCAGGACTCACAAATCATTTTGGAAAATGTAATTTTAACAAGGGGTCTGAAAAAATGGATTATAGGTGTGGGCTGTTGCAACAGAAGATCCTGTGGGTGCAGGTGGCAGCAGTGCAAAAATCCAGGGAAAGGAGGCTGGTGCTGTTGCACACATGCAGAAACCCATCTAAAGCTGGGAAATCAGTTCACTTCACTCATGATTGATTGTTAAAAAATGACTTTGTCAGTATTTGTGAAAGCACCACTAATCATTCCTGCAATACTGCTGCCTTATCAAAATTAAGGTACAAAATACTGTTTGATGTTTAATCTTATCCATATTGTTTAGCCCTACCCACAACTCTTATCTGTACAAAGTAGTGTTTGACATATTTTACCTGCCATATTAAGACAAATCTTGTTTTTTTTTCCCTCTCCCAAACCTAAAATTTATACACATCAAAAAGGTTTTCTTGTTTAATGCCTTGTCAAGCTCATGTTATGACATGTGATCCTGAGAAAGAGAACTTAACAGCTCAAAGCTACTGCTATGAAACTTAAACATTGGCGACCCCCTAAGTCCTTTATTGGCAGTACAGTGTTAATGTGAGCTGTACAGTAGCGACCCCAACACCAACATGTTCACATATTCAGGCAGAGAAAAAACTTGTATCAAGCAATCTCAGAACCCATTGGTTATCGTCTGACAGCAGTTTAGTCTCTTGGGTGATTAAGGCTCTCCGGGCAGCTGCCATTGTGCCAGGGCTTCCCACGTAGTCAGCAAAAATCCAGATAATGAATGTCTGTACACCAATCATTGTTTACTGTCCAATTAGCAATTTTAGACACAAAGACAACATTTGGGCTAATCTATGTAAAGTAATTTTGCATATAAATGCATAAATTAAAAAATGTCAATGAAGGGTTAAATCATTGTTAAATAATAGCTGAGAGGTTCCGAGATTTTATTTCAACTAACGTGTTTTGCCTCTTTTGCTTTGCACATAAACTGTTTACCGACATAAAACCAAATCCTGCTTGAATATAATTGGTCAGTAGTCAAAGGACTGCAAGCAGAGAAACGGCATGCCTTGTATACCTAAAGCTTATACCTTTGCCACAGATTTGTTATTCATTTTGAGATATCTGTTTTTCGAAATTTTGTATATAGATGAATTCGTCATACTGAAACCTGGGAAACGATACAGGAAAAAACTTGTATAGTGAGAATTATTTTCTCATGACACAAGGGATTTTTAATAAGAGCCAAAATCAGGTCGGATAGTGTGTCAGTCAGTAAAGCTACAATATCCAGCGTAAACTAAGTGATGCATGCTCATTTGGGTTTAGGTATAGCGTTTGCTTTATTGGGCCAAAAGAACAGAATACAAAATAACACTGAATATTATATTCTCCCCATGAAATTCAACTACAATACATTTGTGATAGTTTTACTGCTTTTTCAGGTGTAATCAGGTGTAAATTTTTGTTTGTGTTTTTTAGGGCATCACATATGACCATGTGGAGCTGAATTTATATCTGAATGGAAAGAACATGCATTGTCCTGCCTCAGGGATCCGCGGCACTGTGTATCCTGTTGTTTATGGTAAGTTTATTTGTTGGCTTAGTGTGCTAACTAGCTAACCTTGACTTTGTGAATTGTTGTTAGGTGAGTGTTTTTGAGCTGCTCTGGAATGCTATTAAAGCAGTTACAATTTAATACCAGTAGAGGGCTGTATTTGTACATTTTTACCTAATTCTGTTCATGTCAAGACTGTTAGGTATACTTTACAGTGTTTTCATTTGCATACTTGACCAGAACCTGATTCTATTTCAAACAAAGCCCTTAGCAGCAAGGGACATTCTTGTATTGAAGAATCAGGGTGTGCAGTTTCATCATGAACAATCACATGGGCTTTTGGTACATAATCTGAAGCTTTGCTGTTTCTTGTCCTACAGCATCACTAATGCAGAAAAACCTAGTCACTCATTTGTTTAAGCCATCTTTTACAAATATCCTCTGTTTTAATACAATGCTTTTATCTCTGAGCAAGAAAATATATTCATGTGAATAAAAAGTTTCTCTGGATGACTCCTTTAAGATAATTTCACAGTCCAATCAATTTTCTGTTGTTTTTATATACATAAGTAATATTGTAAATATTTAACAGTGAAGCAAAGTATTTTGGGTTATTGTAACTTCACTATTTTGCTAATAAGCATAAAAACATACCCCATCCTGACTTTTCCATAAGAATTCCATGATAATCTTTTTTTTGTCATTGTTTTTTTTTTTTGTAATACTGAGACAATTTATGCATGATTGAATACCAATATAGATTTTAAATATTCTCTGTCATTGCATTTTGCATTAGGTGTATAATTAGGCTCAATATAAGTTACAATTTTAGATGCTGCGAATGAAATTAAATTGTAACTTACCCACTCCCAAAGTTTTTAACAGTAGATCTATGAACTACAGTGGCACAGTGGGGTTATGTTAATCCCTTATGAAAGGACTGTTGTCTTAAATTGCTTTTATTGTTATCTCCAGCAATATATGCTTAATCTTATTTGTACCTTATAGCTTTGTTTCCCAGGGAATGCTTTAGAGTTTACACTGGACTCTCAACTTTGTTTCCCAACAGCACTTTAAAATGGGTGTGGCATATGCAGTAGCTTGTGGGTCAGCCTGACCTGATTCTGAGATGAGGGGTTAAGTAGGAGATATGCAAACATCACTTCTGCTTTTACCACAGCACAGGTTGATGATTGGTAAACAAAAGAGGGACATTTGAGGTTGCTGTGCAAGTTGCTTGGGAGAAAGTTTGGCAGGGAGGTGATGCTAACTCTCTAGCTTAGAACTGATTTATAAGATTAGTCCGTCACCATGCTAACTGTGAATTCCAAGCTAAAGTTGTGTTAATAACATTCAGGCACACAAGTAGTTCAGTATTAACAAGCTTATACAAAATGTAGCATTGTGCACTGAGAGATTATGTTCAAATAGTTGCTGTTACAAGGCAGTTGACCTAATTTCTGCAGAACAGTACTTTGCAGAATGACCTTGCAGTAGCACTTTGCAATATATTGATATTATATCAATATCATCATATAAGTATGTCTTAGATTTTGCATATCATTGCTATCATGATAGGACATAAGTGTACTGTTAAACCTTTTAACACATGAAAACACTAAAGTGATGTTTTTTTTAAACTTCCTAAGCTGTTCTAGTTGCTTTAATATTTTCCTTTTTTATGCTTAGTCATTACATCCACATTACTTACTATTTTCATGGGAATTTCAAAATACTGTAATATTTTGTGATACATGATTTTTGGTTCATTTTTCCAAGCTCTACTTCCTAGAGCAAATAAGAAAGATGTTGGCATGTTGGCTATTTATATATCGGCTATAGTTTTAGGTATGTCATGACTTAGTATTCATTTTACTATTTTTCACTAGAATAATCTACTCAGTGTAAAAGGGGCTTTTTAGGAAGTCCTGGGTAAATTTTCAATTTTTACTCAAAAATAAAATATACAAAATGGTCAGTGTGATCTCATTTTGTCATATGTTTGATATATTATTATATTTGTGTGTTAAACTTTTAATTATGAATCAACCCTACCTGTGGATGCAGTGTATGTCCAAAAATTACACATTTAAGGTTATGGCGCAACCTGAAATACATGCATCTGATGAATGATTCTATCACTCAGTGTACATCAACAGTTTAAGTATTTGGTTTTTTTTGTTTGTTTTTCCACTGCAGCTCATAATAAAAAATCTAAAAGTTAACATGTACACTATCTTTCTTCTGTTTCAGTGGATGACAGTGCCATCTTAGACTGCCAGTTTAGTGACTTCTATCACACACCTCCTCATGGATTTGAGAAGATCCTGTTTGAACAACAAATCTTCTAAAGGAGCACTTCAGCCTCAACCACTCTTTTGTTGTCCTCCTTCCTTATATCTCACAGCAACCTCTGTGACACTACAGTTTGACCTTGATTGGATAATATCATTGTGTGGCTTGAATCCCTCTTGTTTTGTTTCCTGTGATTACTCTGTCTCTGCTGCTGCTCTGGACTGATGTTAGCGCATCCTTGAAGGAGTGAGGATTTCTCATCCTTGGTCAGCTGTGATGGGCTTTTTGAGTCTTTGCTGATTGGAAAACTGTCAAATCATTGCCTTGTCATTGGTAATCACCCTGTTTTAACTGAAACACTTTCTACTGCTGCTTTCATTGTCAATCTTTGTGTTGATGCCAGATGGTGGATGTAATGGTAAAATGTTGTTTAGGATCAGAAGCCATGTTTTGTTGACATAGCTTTTTACATATCTTTTTGAATATGTATATTTTCCTTAACACTGTACTGACATCCCAGCCCTTTATTTATTCATATTTATTTGAGTCACAGATCAAAGTCTTGTGTCTCTTTGGTTTAACAAAGCATGTAATCATTTGGCCAGGAAGATTTTTTGAACTAAAGGATTAACTGTCAATACTGACACACGAATCAATACATCCCGTGGACTTTTTTCTTACCTTCTTCAATAGAGAGATAAACGCGAGGATATTTCAACACACTATAATTCATGTTGCTGTTTTAGTTTAAGTTCACACAGAGATGGTGGATGCACATTCCAGCCAGTGTCTGAGGTTGGCTTTTTTGAGGTATGCTCAAGTAACCGTACTGGAAAGTTATTTTATAAAGTGATATATTTCCAAATTCCTGTCATAATTATGTATTAAAATTAATCTGTAAATTATTTTTCTGAACAGCCCTTTAGTTTCCCCCTCTTTTTTTCTTGACCTGATCTCTTGTACGGTGTATTATATTCTATATACCAGAATATTATCAGAGCTGGTGCTGGTTCTCTTTGATCAGAGATATATGGTTTAAAATGTCAATCTGTTGTGTTGTATTGGCATTACGTATTCGCTGCTGAAGTTTAACAGTCAAATATTTCAAACGCTTGTCTTTGTTTGCACTAATGATGTTCTTGTACAAGCAAATACAAATATTGTTGATTCATTAAACCTTTGTGTCATGAGGCATACCTTTTAAGAGTCCTGTTATGTTTTCACGCAATAATGCTGCGTATTAACATGAGTTGCCCGCAAAAAGACGACTGGGCTGCTCAGATTAGACGTTGTAGGGTATTTGGTGTGTACATTTCTAAGGTGAATTTATTATTACTGCGTGGAGGAGGCTTTTGAAATCAGGACAGCCCATGCAGGAGGTATATATTAACTCCTCCCCTCACTCTGCGTTCTGTTACGTCCTCCTCCTCCTCCTCCTCCCCTCTCTCCAGAGCAACGGTACAGGAGCTGCCGTGCCTCGCTTACACGGAGGAGATCCCGAAAGCCGGAGTAATAGCAAAACCCCATACAGCCATGGCAGAAAACGCCGGCTTGGAAAACCACCGCATCAAGAGCTTTAAAAATAAGGGTCGTGATGTCGAGGTGAGTTGACATACATGCGAGTGGGGATAACCTGAACAGTTTTAAGTGGAAATCGACAGTCTATGGGCCTCGTTGGGGAGCCTAGCCCCGGCTGCAGCTGCCTGCCAGTTAGCTAACGTTAGCTAATGTGAGCTATCGTTTAGGAGTTCGCCATAAGAAGTGCTTGTCGGCCTATCTTGATGGCTGTACTATTCTCCCCCTATAATTAAGCTGATGTTTATCTAGTTAACACCCGGAGCCTATCAATATTCAGTAGTCAATATTTATAAACAGCAAGCAACATCGCGACTGGAGCGTTGTAATTGGGAGAATTAACGGCAGGCGATGTAGCTGTCACTGCCAGAAACAGCTAACGTTAACTAGCTAGTTGGATGGACACCGGTCGCAAGCGAGGCAGGGCCTGGCCGGCACCATAATCTTGACATTTGCTATGCTTTACAGCCAGCTGACCTTAAGTACCACCAGTGTTAACTTGCGAACGTCTTATATATTAATCATCTTTAGTGTAACACCAGATTAGTCTCAATTGTATGATTCCTTCAACCACCCTTAACAAACATTGCCCCTCCTCGTTAGCTTGCTAACGTTGTCAAGCAAATAGCTAGCGTGTAAATCTGGGGGAACCAGCTAAACTGTGCTAGCTAAGCCACTAGATAGTTGGCTGAACGGCAATGATGCCATAACGATAGTTTTACATAGTTTTCGGGTCATTTTTGAAGTCAACTTTTAAGTTTGTTCATCTGATTTTGTTTGGATTTGTTCGAGGAGTGTGTCATGGGCTGTTGAATTAATGGTACATTCTGAGACTATTTTAACCATTAAAATGTTGCCCGTTGATGGTCACTGTCTGATTTGTGCGCCCCGGGGCTTAAGAGCATTTAGGGGTCATGGGTTTACTGTTTGATAAGGCTCAATCAATGAGAAATAGGCACATTACACTTGGACAACATTAAGCTAGCAGTATTGGTAATTTTAACCTGGTCTTACGCTGTAATATTTTCTTCCTTTTTTTCTCATTTTAAAATCAAAATTAGTTATATTAACCTTACTGTAAAGCATAAGTGTGGGGGCTTCACTGGCAAGTCACGTATTCTAGAAAACGCCACTGATACACAGTGATCCCTACTGGCAAAAAGACTGTCGTCTAAAACGCATGGTACTGCAGCATCATTCAACTAACAAGTCTAAATATAAAACTCTGTGACAGCATTTGTCTGTAATGCTTATTGACATGATGACCAAACCATTTGGCAATGGCCAGGTTCAGACAAGCCAAGACAGAAGAAGCTAACAGTGTTGGACCAATCGAAGATGTCAGAGCAACATGAATCTAACCTTATTTACGTTATATACATCATAGGTTTGTAATTTATCATACTGCAATTCTATGGGCTGAACGGTTTACCAACAGAGCTGCAAACAAAGAAATGTTAACGGACTTTTAAAGTCCATCAGGTCTTGAAGTTTCTTAAACTACAAAATCTGAGCCTTTAAGCGCAGATGATGCCCCATTACTGGTTGTTTTGAAACTTGGAGTTAGAGTGACAAGCACATGGCTACCATGACAGACTGACTTTGCCAAGTGCATGCCTGATACTATTTCAGGCATCTGGGATGTCTGACATGGGTCCCTTTTAAGAACTTCTGCATGAATTAGAGCTTTCTCAAATGAATGAGTCAGACCACAGCAGGACTTCTTGCAAGTTTGGAATTTCTTTTATATTTAGGTCAGACATTACAAATTGCTCTTGAATTCTAACATCATTAAGAACACCTTTGAATTTTAAAACAGTAAGGTTTAAATGTCTTAAATCCTTCTTTGTTTTCCTGTTGTTTTATGCGAAATTAACTTATGATTTAAATTGAACAAGTATTTTCTTCCCTGTAATTAACAGAATGAACACATGCCCTTTTAGGGTGGACAAAAGACCCACTAACACCCACCAACATCTAGCTTTTTTTGCAATGAAAATGGTTACTATCAACATTCATTCATGTTTGCTTTCAGCTCAGCTGTGATAGGCAGTGATTTAGACATACCCCCTGGGTGAACACGCAGATTTTCTCCCTCTAAACATTATTTTCTACTTTTAACTGTCTGATGACAATGCACTACAGTGATTCATATTCATACCAAGGTGAGAGTGCTCCTGCTGTTTCAGGCAGGAGAGTAAAAAGGGAGACTGGCACTGTGAGATACTGCAGTGTAAAACAACATAATCCATTTTCCATCTGCCTCAAACATTATTCAGAAAGAGTTGAGTTTTAGAGACTGAAGAAAAAGAAATAAAAATTGACCACATTGTCACTTGTTTTCATCCTGCTTTCTACTGTTTTTTCTCTCAGGGGGCTTTCATACATAACAGTCTGAACCAAGGTCCAAACCAAGGTTCACATTTTTGTTACATTCCATACATTTGATCTGGTCAGTTTTTGTTTCACACCGCAATTATGCAAACAGACTAACAGACTTCACATGACAAACCTAAGTTGTAACGTCATCAAGCATGGGGTTGTGTGTTACTATACTTTACATTGGCTGGTTTGTTGGCCTGCAGGCATCTGACATCAGCACATTGAATATGCCTTGTTTTGTAGCTTGACTGCAGTGTCATTGTTGTTTAATTAGTTTTTTTTTAAATCAGTCCTTGATAAAGTCTTTGGACCAATGTTAAGGCTGTATGTCTGCTCATTCCATCATATAGGCCTAGTTCCTTGGCTAATTTCTTGTTTTGGTAACGGTTACTCGTTTTTCCATTTTGCGGGTAGGTTGCTATAACTTCCTGTGATTGGTATGAAGGTCCAAAGATCTGAATCTTTGCTTTCACACTGGATATGAGCTGAACCAGGGTTCAGTTGAATCCTGACTGAGACTACCTCTTTTGATTGGATCAAATTTTAGCTGTTTGGTCTATGCAATGGTCAGGGGAAGGTTTCACACCTGCTGTGTTGGTTCAGATTAAACTGAAAAGTCCAAAAGTCTGGACCAAACGAGGCAGGTGTGAAAGTGTCCTCAGTGCAGTTGTCATTGAAAGTTATGCACCAGAAAAAAAACAGAAAGGTAAATCCATGTATTAAGAAAAACAGTCATTCCAGTATGTTTACCAGATTACCACATGTAAAAAAAGCAAACAAAGCTGCTAGTTTTGGTGTTTAAATGGCCATACATGGATTTTTGCTTGTCATAAAAAGTCTAAAATCTGATTAGTTAATTTTAGGCCTTAAAATACATTGGCATCACCAAGTTTTGCTCTGTGTTACCAAGTGACTCGCTTTGCTCTAATAACATAAACTCTTACTCCTGCAACTCTGGTAAGTGTCCTCCATTCAGTGTTTGGATCTACACCAACTTTAAAAGCAAAGGTGCTCTTGACTTAACACCCAAGGGATAATGCCCAACAAGATGTCTATTAATTCCAGATTATGGACACCCTGAAGGGCATTATCCCGCTTATACTATTGTCACTCGCCAAAAGTATAAAGATTCAGCCCATTAATTTATATTTTCATGAGTTTTGTAATAAAGCTCTTTAAGTTTTTCTCAATCCATGACTCTATTTCCCTGGTACCTGAGGGTTTGACTAATACCTAAAACAAGGGTTGTCATTCCATTAAGTTCCAGTGTAATAGAAATGCTGTTCACCACTCCAGTACATGAGAAAAACCCTTGATAGGACTTAGCAGCATTTTAGGTAATAAATGGTGCAAAATTAGAAAGCTAATGTCATGAGAGCAAGATTCAAAATCAATAACGTTGCTTACTATTGACAAAAAGTAAATATGAGCAGACAGTCTGCTTTACAACATGACAAGCTAACTATTCAGCCATGTCGTTCAACATCAGAAATTTTAAGGAAAGATGATAGGCAGTGTGAACTATTGACCACAGTTTGAAGTGTCGAGTTGAATAGGAAATGGGATGAAAGATTATCACTCATGTGATAAGGTATCAGAAAGTTTAAAAGGGATGTGTACTTCTTAGCGTTTGTGTCTTAGCCAGCCACCAGCCTGTGGCATTCAGAGGACAGGGCACTAAAGGATTACACGTTTCAAAGGAGATATTCTTATTTTTATTCTTTCATTTCCAAAAAATCAGTTGAATGAATGGAGATACAGGCTGAGGCACTGCATTAATCAAGAACAGTAAACAGTTAGACTAAAATTTCTTAGCATGTTTCCTATATAAGAAATTAATGGACACCCTGCAGCCAATAATGAGCAAGTATTCAGCTGGTCATGTTATTAAAAAAAGATTTAGGTAACCCGTCCCGAACTGTTACCCAAGTCTGACATTACTAAAAACCCCAAAGAGGAACAGACAAGACACCTTGCATTATGCAATTTTGATATGCAGATTTAGTTAAAACAAAGCAAAAAGAAACAGATTGAGAAAAGGGTCATTTCATAATTGTCTTTAAAAGGTCTTAAAAGGCTGGAATTCAAAAACCTATTTTTTTCTTGTCCTGCAAAATTGTAGGTTTTCTAAAGTTTTGACTTTAAGTATTAACTGTGGTGCCTCTTTGGGCTTCAGCAAATTAGTTTTTGTTTGTATTTCTTCTTCTGTTAAGGAGCAGTTTATATTTTGGGTACAGCAACCAACGTAATTAGGCCAATTAGGACTATTCAGGTGTATGGGCTGCATTCTTTTTCTTTCTTGGAATAGGCTGGACGGTTTTGAATGAGTCAGTGTAGTTTTATTGTTTTTCGCAGTGGTTGGGAGACACCTCTCTGCTCTGCAGCCTCCTTAGTTAGAGCTGTCCCAGATTACGCAAGAGGCTATTTAGGAAGGCAACATGAACCTCTTCAAACAGTCACAAGATCTTAGTCCATCTCAAACTGCTCAGGATGAACTAGAAACCCAACAGACACAAATACAGCAAATCAGTTACCATCTTTACTCACTTGTGCTGCTTTTGAGTTGTTTT
Source organism: Acanthurus tennentii (assembly GCA_029783805.1). Taxonomy (NCBI): domain Eukaryota; kingdom Metazoa; phylum Chordata; class Actinopteri; order Acanthuriformes; family Acanthuridae; genus Acanthurus; species Acanthurus tennentii. The sequence goes on from JAPZDZ010000005.1 coordinate 6,956,468, forward strand.
ATAGATTTTCTACATTCAAATATGTTGTTGCATGTTACTGTTCATAGGATTCAGTCACAGACCTATGTTCAATTGAATTAAAAAAAATCATTATGCCCATTGTTGTTGAAGAATTTCCAATGATAATAAGATCATAAAATTGTTATAAAAAGAGGTGTAAGTAATCTATCAGAAAACAAAACTTGACATTATTTGTGATAACTTAGGTCATTTTCTTATCAATATAGAAGCCTACAAATTACTTTGTTTCCTGCATTTTGTTAAATTATTTTTTCAAAATATCAAAAAGAAGGTTTTTCACTGTCTCTTTTCTTTCTTTGTTGCAGACTATGAGAAGACATCGAAATGAGGTGACAATTGAGTTGAGAAAGGTGAGAAAAGACACACCATCTGTTTACACACATACATGTGCTCTCAGTCAAAGTCTTATAATCTGTCTCACATTCAGATCAGTTGAGTTGGATACACTGAGTACATTTAGACAGAGCAACAGCAACATTAGTTATTTA
>JAPZDZ010000005.1:6960593-6974227 GCA_029783805.1 Acanthurus tennentii
TGTTAATAATCATGCAGATATCAGTTTTGCAATATCTTCTGCTTACACTAACTCCAACACCACAATACATTAAGCTGCATGAAATATTGTTTCAGCTCCTCTCAGAACTAAAAAAACTATGTTTAAAAACTCAACATTGGAGAGTCTTTTTGTAGAAATAATGTTCTTGTGTTAGAGTGATCCATAGACCTTTGTGTCAACAGTTTCTCACCTCAGATGCTTGGAAATATGCCAGATGCCAATAGCATGTTTTTTGGTTATCCTGAGCAACAAGGACAATGTTTTTAAAATGTATTTCCTTGCTTTGAGTACCACAAACGAAATATTATCGACCTCTGCTGATTTGGCTTGGCACCAGAAATCTCTAAGACAAATATCCTTACTAACATAAAACTGAAATTGAAGGAGTACATGTAAAAATATCTTCTGTAATTTTAGTGGATTGCTTCTAATTTTCTCTGACTGATGGAAGTACTTAGGGAGTGTTTTGCTGTATGTGCAAATATACTCTGGTCAATAAAATCTGTGATTTATAGATCCAGAACTTTGCAATTCAGACTGCAAGCTCTCTGTTTTTGCTGCTATAATGTAATTTCATTGTGCCTTCAAGTTTCTCCTTGTAAAGCGATATGCTTTACGCTGGCTTTGTGTGGTAATATGCTGTTCAAAATATCTCCTAAGCCTTTTACTTCTGATGACATTGATTCATATTAATGAAAGTGACAAGGAGTGGCCTGCAGAGTAATACTTACATTTTTATCAAAAACTGAAAGTGCAGTCTTAATTTGTAGGCCACACAGCAACATCAGTGACAAAGGCAGAGTATGAATCCAAAACTGGATGACTTTTCCACCACACATCCAAGCCGTATGTCTTTTAAACAGAAGCCCTGTCAAAAATCTCATGGAAGCTGTAATAAAAAAACTAATGATTTTACTTACAGTTAAAACGTTTAGGTTTATTTCAGTGACAAAATTTTCCAAAACATTATTTGATACTTTTACAAATTAGCCTGGAAACGGGCAGGACTACAACCCTTAAGATCTTTTTGGATTTATAAACAATTTAGCATATTTTGCACGTTTGCATGAATTCATAAATATTATACATAAGATTGTCAATCAATGGTCAGTAAAAAAAAATTTGGTTAATACTGAAAGAATTATTAAAGTCACCTTCACATCTGTTCATATTTTCATTATTTAAATCCATTCCACACACTTGATACTACATTGAAAGTAATATTAGTGAGGCATGAAATACAAAATGTAACTTTATGTATCTTAGAGACAAAGAGGAAATACACTTTTTGCATCACTTAGCAATTAGGCATCTACATTTTACTGTTAGAGAAATGTTCTTCAATAATAGCTAATGCTGTTTTTTACAGCTATACCTGTACTTATATTCATCTCTATTTCTCTTTGTGCAGCAAAATGTTACGCTTGATGCCATACTACAGGTAAGAGGTTACATCTCTCAAGCTTTCCATTCCAAGGCTTTCATTAAAATATAAGCTCCTGAACTTTTGGGTTATTATGCTGTACTGTTATTTATTAAATATCGGTCTTCACTCTTTGTCACCACAGAATGCTACAAGTGATAATGCAGTTGTCCAGCTCAGTGCTGTACAGGCAGCCAGGTGAGGGACTGACAGACCATACACATGCAGACTACAGCTGTTTTTTTTTCTGTATTAAGTTCTTGAAATATATTTTCTGCCCTTCATCAGAAAACTGCTCTCAAGTGACAGAAACCCTCCTATTGATGACTTGATAAAGTCTGGAATCCTGCCCATTTTAGTCAAATGCCTGGAGAGGGACGACAAGTAAGTCTGCTCCCAAAAACATTTTGTGTTTGCTTACAGTGTTAACTTTGTGTGACGCAGTGGACTAAGTGTTCTAGTTGTTAAGACCGCAAACTGCTGTGATGGATTACTGATGCTGCTACATCAAGTCTCTGCCGCAACAGAGGCTTTGTGCTCATGAGAGTGTGTGCATCCCACTGTGTCCACACGTGAGAGTGTGTGGAGGCACGCAGGGCAGTTGGCTGGTCTTCTCAGTCCCAGCCAAGCCAAATATAACAGCATTCCTGTCCCTCGGAGTTCCCCAATTCCCAGGACCTTGTGGTCACTGAGGGGGGAGGATGAATAGTTGGGGGTGGGAGAACTTGTGAGGAAGAAGTTGTAAGAATTTTACCATGGAAACCAGCAGCAGATAGTGTAATGTTAACATGGAATACCTTTTTATATCGGACTTAACTCTTATTTTGAGTTTGTGCAGAATGCAGCAATGCAGACTAACCCACATGTGCATCTTTTAAGACAAAATAATTGTCACTATGTTGCCATAGCATTATGGCAGAAAGCCAAGCCAGTTCAGCTCAATGACATAATGAGGAACAGAAAAACACTGACATGAAAGTGAGCACCATCTTACACAAGCAGAAAATGACAAAAGTCTGATCTTTCAGGATGTGATGTGGCACAAATTTTAACAGTTCATTCACAACCAGGACCCTGTGTTCCCCATGTTTTTATGTCTAAATGATCCGTGTGGGCAATATTTAAAAAATTTGTGCTGTATTGAGAGAGAGAGTGCTGCAGCCAGCAGCCCTGAAATGCAATCTATTAGCACACTGTCACTGTTGGTCCACTAAAAGAGCTTTTTTTTCAATTGACAGGCTCAGATTGTTGTTTTAAGTGTCTAACATTATCAGAAGAAGTCTAATAAGAAATAAAACATTTTTTCTTTACCTTTCTTTTGATCCACCCTGTTTGTTATTATTTCTTACCAAGTTTTGCTCAGGGAGAAGTTTTGTTCTGAGGTCTCGCCAGGGTTGGGTTGTTACAGGAAGACACTGGTGGAACACTTAGTGAAAGTTGGAAAGAGGAGTGCTGTAAAGTGTGCTAGAAACAGACAGTGTAGCTTAGAGTTATTCAGTGTCCTTGTTAAATTTTCAGCTGATTTTTAGAAATAAATCCCCTCTTGTAAGACTTCAGAACAAGAGTTCTCCATGTGTGAGAGTTTGTTAGACAACACACCAACTCAAACAGAAGGTAAATTAAAACGTTTTATTTCTCTGAAGAGACCCTCCCATACGCTTGTGTGACAGCAATAAGAAACCAGTAGGAACTGCAATCATGGTGGGTTGTCAGATGTAATATTAGTGGGGTAGACAGACTTAACGCTCTCTGCCATGATTTACCAGCATTTGGCTGGTGGGTGGTGTGAGGATCCGTTGCAACTGTGTGAGTTCTAATAATTTGTGTTGTGTCATCTAAAAGAAATCATTACAGTGTCCCCTTTTTAAGCACAATTCACCACACAGCATGATATTTAGACCAATGATCTGTGGTCAGATCTATTATCTACTTAATAGTCTGTTTTTGTTAGGGTTTACATATATAATGATTATTTTTAATAATAATCATTTTTTTTAATAAAGAGACCAATAATGGAAACTACACAATACTGAATGAGTAACAAGGTTTTGTAAAAGCTTCTTACTCATCATCTTCAAAAAACCTTTTTAGTAGTGAAAGGCCGGAAACAGATGAGTGTATTAGGTGCTTGGGGAAATATAAAAATCAGCCCTGAAAAACATGTAATAATGTGGGAAATCAGAAAGTGTTAATATTTATATTTATATTTATTATTATTATTATTATTATATTTATTATTATTATTATTATTATTATTATTATTATTATTTCTTCCCCTTTTCTGTCTCTGTTTTTACAAGTCTTTTAACTTCTCTTTTTCATCCTAACTGGTTTTGTTTTCCTTGTCCTGCAGCCCCTCTCTTCAGTTTGAGGCAGCTTGGGCTCTGACCAACATTGCCTCTGGGACATCAGCACAGACTCAGGCTGTGGTTAAATCCAGTAAGTTGACCCCACATTCTGTCTTCCCCCCACAGTCTGTGTTTGTGTACTGTCTGCAGTCTGCCAAGCTAGCATATTTATTTGTTCTTTCACGCAATGAGGCAGTCAGTTATTTTTTAGGATTATGTTTTTATTAGATTACTGTGCACTCTTATTTTGACAAAAGGCCAAAATGACTGGAGAGCAGAAAGCATGATCAGTGCTCATGTGATAAGCTGACTGTCACAGAGGTAGCTCAAGTACAAGTACAAAATTAAATTAAATTACTTTATTTGAAGAAGACAAAATAAAATGCAGTTGCTGCAAAGCAGCAAAATGCCAAAATGCTAATGGTAAAGCGCCATAAGAACTTACCATTAGCAATTAAGCCCTTGGCAAAGTGCCTTGTGAAAAGCCCTAAGAATGAGTTCATTGGTAAGGACAACTAGATATTAGGTTCAGCTGTGATCCAGCTAACTTTGCTTAAGCTTTCAAATAACTAAAGAAAATTAGATTCTTGTGAACTTTCTTGTATCATGTTCACATAATCTACAAAAAGTGTTTGTCTTGAACACCCACTCAAAGGTTTTCAGTTATTCTGACTGATCAGATCACAGTTAAAGGTAGAAGCTGGGTGAAAATCCTGTGACTTGTGTGAGATCACCAAAACGTTGTTAATGGGAAAATGAGAACCAAGAAAAAGGTAGTTGTTCCATCCAAAAAGGTGCACAAAAACTCCCATCCTCCACAGTTCTAAAAATATAAGCAATATATTTGGAAAAAAAACCTCAGTGTACATTAGTGGTGTGGTTTAAAATGGAATGGTTATCTTGGCTACCAGAGAGGAATCTTATTAGAAGACATGTTTCTTTCTGAAATGCTTAAACTGTCAAGACTGGAATTGAAACAGGTGTTACGTAGCAAATTGCTGAGTCATTAAATGATTGTTGATACCCTTAGATTTTAATCAGCTGTTATTCACCGGAGTTGGGACACAATCATGGATTAGTGTCCTGAGTATTGTTAGTATTTTGTTTGGTTTTGGGTGTGACCAGGTAACAGAGCTTTTCACCAGAGTTGCACAATCTCTCATCTTGAGCAACTTCTTAATGCATTAATGTTTGTGTGTCCAGATGCAGTGCCCCTTTTCCTGCAGCTGCTACGCTCCCCACACCAGAACGTATGTGAACAGGCTGTATGGGCTTTAGGAAACATTATAGGTGAGTAGTGATCCTCTATCTGATGTGTGTATTTACTTCATGAAAGCAGCTTGTTCAGTGTTAAGTTGATCTCCACCCCTTTGCCTGCTCAGGTGACGGTCCACAGTGCAGGGATTATGTCATCTCCCTGGGTGTGGTTAAACCCCTGCTTTCTTTCATCAACCCATCAATCCCCATCACCTTCCTCCGCAATGTTACCTGGGTCATTGTTAACCTTTGCCGCAACAAGGATCCACCACCGCCCATGGAGACTGTGCAAGAGGTGGGTGTGCATGCAAGTGTGTGCAGGCTTTCATGTGCCAGACAGATGGATGAGTCGCCATAGACTTTTTCAATTCTGACTCAGTCACAAAGTTTTTTTTCAGTAGCCAAATCAGCTTCATCACCCAGCGGAATTTCTAACTATGAAGCTCTTTTGGTGACATTTGAAGTTTGGGTTTGACTTGACAGCTACTCCTCTCTGTGATTTATTTATTTAGTTATTTATGTATTTATTCCCTCCATCTATTCCTCTGTCTACATCCAACCCACTCACAGCTGCCTTCTCCTTCTTCTTCTTCTTCTTCTTCTTTCCCTCAGATTTTGCCTGCCCTCTGTGTTCTAATATATCACACCGATATAAATGTAAGTATCAGAGCAAAAGGGCTACCATCCTGCCAGCTTTCCATTTTTGTAACGGCACAATTACTGTACATGTTCAGACGAGTTTATTGTGTCATGTGTGTTTAGATCCTAGTAGACACAGTGTGGGCTCTGTCCTATTTGACGGACGGGGGCAATGAGCAGATCCAAATGGTCATTGATTCTGGAGTCGTTCCATTTCTTGTGCCTCTCCTCAGCCATCAGGAGGTCAAAGTTCAAGTAAGACTTTGTTTTGTTGATTGAAATAACCTTTGCTTTTTGCCTCTTCGGAATCTTTTCCATGTTAAATTAATGAGGCAATATATAATATTGACGAATTTATTTTTAGTTTTTTTTTCCAAATGATCATTATTGCTCTCTGTGTTTTTAAACTGCAGACGGCAGCTCTGAGGGCAGTGGGTAACATTGTGACAGGGACAGACGAACAGACACAGGTTGTGCTCAACTGTGACGTCCTCTCACACTTCCCCAACCTGCTCACACACCCTAAAGAAAAGATCAACAAGGTATTGTAAAAACAACCTCAAACTTCATGGTGTTGTTGTTTGGTTTTATTTTGTAAGTCTGGAGGTTTCTCATGACCTAGCTTGGAAACTGGAGTAAGCTGTCTGCGCCTTTTGAACTGCAGTGAAGTTCATGACATTTATAAGAGCTATCTGTTTCACTCTCGGACAGTCTAATATATCAGGAGCAGGTTTGTTATTGTAGATATTCCCTGACTTAATCACTTGAGATAACAGTAGAGTTTTGGTTCATTTGATTTTACTGGTAAATATTCTATTGATTGCTACATATGATGAGTGAACATCTATTACCATAACTGTACTGAAACACATTCTAAACAGATGGTGAAATGAAAAAATAAATAGAGGCAGAAGACACAGAACACCCCCCCCACACACACACACACAATATATGAGTGAACAGCCATCTCACCTCAGCTTTTATTGTAACAAAACTTTATCAAAAAATGCAATACAGTACATTACAAAAATCTAAGGAGCTGTAGACAGATTATAGGCACCAACATGTGTAAAATTCATAGAGAGGGTAACAAGAGTAAGAGTTATTACATCAGTTTTAAAACTAATTTTGAGGCCAATCCCTTGCTCTATTCCCAGTTTGAAAAAAGAAAGAGAGAGTGGAGTAGAGGAGTAGAGAAATGTGTTCTCCATTTAGAAAACTATCTGGGTCTGAGTGAAAGCTATGGTGCCAGTTTTGACCATTTGGAATTGGTCTGTTCACAGGAAGCGGTCTGGTTCCTGTCCAACATTACAGCTGGGAACCAGCAGCAGGTCCAAGCTGTGATCGATGCAGGACTGATTCCTATGATCATTCACCAACTGGCTAAGGTTTGTGCATGGTGCAGGAATAGGACAGGAATTTATATTCTCTATTCTTTAGTTTAGTTTTCTCAACATATGATATCACACTCTACATTTAGAAAAACGTAATGTTGAATTTAATTGTATATACTCATTTGCATTGACACAATCTTTGTTTTGTAGCCAGAGTAGCAACAGTGAGTGCCTAGATTTGTCAGTGTGCCTTGGCATTGTGTTGTTATAGAAAAGACCTGCTCTGTGTCTCAGTGACAGCCTGTCTCTCTACAGGGTGACTTCGGCACTCAGAAGGAGGCAGCATGGGCCATCAGCAACCTCACCATCAGTGGGAGGAAAGACCAGGTGAGTTGGGCTTTACCACCAGTGTTGCAGGGAACTGGAGCTTGTTTTAAGTCATTTACTGCAATGTGGAATGTGTTTTATTGTTTTTAGTAACACTGCGACAAGCCAGCATGCAAGTTCTTATAATATTCCATAATTTTATAGTAAATGTTCCCTTCACACTTTACACTTTTTTCAAGTAGCAGATCCATCCCAGTTATTGAAGGTTTATAGGTTATGTTGACTTGTTTAAATGTGAAGGAGTGAAACTACCTCATTTGTAACCTTGTGCCTATGTTGTAATCAAGTATGGATGTGGTGTGTATGTGTGGGTTTGTGTAGGTGGAGTTCCTGGTGGAGCAAAATGTCATCCCTCCATTCTGTAACCTGCTGTCAGTGAAGGACTCCCAGGTGGTGCAGGTAGTCCTGGACGGCCTAAAGAACATCCTCATCATGGCAGGAGACGAAGCCAGCACTATTGCTGAGATCATAGAGGAGTGTGGAGGTTCGTATGGGACTGATGGAAGCTCTTATTAAGCCTTAGTCTGCTCTCTGTTGTTGTTTTTTTTTATTGGGAATGTTTGTGCGATTCTTTCTTTTATATATAAATTTCAATTTTTCTTAAGTTGCAAAAAGTGCATGTTTCTACAGTTTGTGTAAGATACTGCACTGGCCAGCCTCAAGCATTTCCGTTAATAACAGAGAAATATTTATTTGTCGTTCTAATGTTTCAGGTTTGGAGAAGATAGAAAATCTACAGCAGCACGAGAATGAGGATATCTACAAACTAGCCTTTGAGATTATTGATCAGTACTTTTCAGGAGATGATGTAAGTCTTTTCAGAGGGATTTGACACCTTTAAATTTTCCTTAGTCTTTCTAGTTCAGTCAACAACTTACTCTGCTCTGATCTCATGACATCTGTCTCTTTTTAGATTGATGAAGATCCCAGCTTGATCCCTGACACCACTCAAGGGGGGACCTTCAACTTTGACCCAGCTTCTAACATGCAAACGAAGGAGTTTAATTTCTAAAAGCCAGGATGTTTGGTTCAACCAGCTGCACGGGTACTCTGTAATCACCCCAGACATTCATCCATCTCTCCTCCAACCTGGCAACCTGGTACCGAAGGATTTACTTATCATCACTTCAACATGGAAACTCACCACTGAAGGATTTACCCACTCCCGCCTCTGAACTGCGGGTGATTTTTTTTTTTCTTTTTCTTTTCTTTTTGTTTTTTTCTTTTTATATGGTTATCCTTCACCAAACACGGCAACCCTACATAGGAGTCCTGGTCATTCAACAGGCACCATCACCATCTGGCAACCTGCAACAAGAGGATTGCCAGTGTTCTCTGCCAGTGCTTCTAAATATCACACAAATGTAGAACCAGAAGGAAGAAAGATCCTTCATGGCAAGATTTAATTGCCAAACGCCCAGTCTGCATTAAGACAACAGAACACAAGCACATATTCAGTCACAAACACAAACATATACACAGGTTTTGACACTTAGAATTTGTGTGCATACTTCTGTTATAAGCCATCATATCACTAATGGGGAAGAAAATACTGCTGTTTGTTTGTGGTTTATTTTTGTGCTTTCCCTCCCCTGGATTGTCCTCTGGTGTTATTTCACCCACACGCACGCACACTAACATACAAGTACACACATCGACACACTCAAATCACACGGATTCCCGATGGCAGGGCACCCCAATAACCCTCTCTCACCCAGTTTTAAGAGTTAATCCCAGAGCTAAGCCATGATTAACCACGGACCCCCACTGCTCTCCCAGGGGAGTCCTGGGGCAGGTGGAGGGGTGAAAGGGCTCCAAGGCAAAAAGAGGACTCCGTGGCAAACTGACTGACGGGACTTCTGACTCAATGACGTCACTTTTTTAACGTGACCTCTGTTGAATTATCAAACTTTAACATTTGTTTAAAAAAAATCATCAAAAATGTGAAGAAGATGACATAATTTTTTTTTCAATACATACAACTTTAAGACCTGCCAACTGCCTGCTTCTGATTCAGCAGACGACAACAGTTATGTGTTTTTACGGATGTGAATGCCTGTCATGGGAGGAAGCACCTATAGGTGAAGGCGCAGAGACTTAAGAGGAACATGTCAGCTGTAGCGTTTATTCCCCCCACTGGACGTCCCATTTCTGCAGCAGGAGCTCGGTCACGTCCTGTGATCCAGTAAACCGTTTGCTCGGGACTCCCCTGTAATGTGAAACTTGGAAAAGGAGGGGTTTAATATAAAAAACAAAAAACAACAACGTCAAGCTCAAAAAATTAACCAGAGTTGATTATCTGACTTTAAGCTTATTTTAATTCTTTTAATTTTCTCTCTTCAAACAAATATTTTAATTTCATATCTCAGCTTCCCTTCTGGTTGAGTCTGTGGAGCTTATGTCTTTGTTTTTACCTTTTCTTTTCTTCAGTCTTATGCACACGTCTGATGGGCATATTGATGTCTGCCTGCAGAAAATGGGACCTATACTCATTGAAGACTAGACTTATATAAGGAGTACAGGTCCTGACCTATACAGTACTTAACTACTTTCGATGAAGAGGTCACATGTCATCACTCAATTTGAATAATTGTACAAAAATGTGATGTGTATCTCTCCTTGCCGTCTAATGAATATATGAATATATTTACATAAAGCCTGTACAAAGCTGCTGCAGCTGACAGTCATTGGATGGACGATAACCTTACTGTCAAAGATGGCTGGGGAGGGGTTTTTTTTTTTTTTTTGAAGCAATATTTCTTTGTTTCATTGTTTTTATTTTTGACTTGCATATGTATTGTGATGACATGCTGATAAATTGGAACAGGCTGGGTTTTTTTTCTCTTCGTAGTGGTGACGGGCTGTTTTAAAATGTACCGTCCCATGTCCCAGTTGGTGTGCGGGGGCGGGTTCAACGTGTCAAACTGAACCCGACCCTAAACCCTGGTGTCTCGAAGACGTTATGATCCTCTGGTTGGCTGCTAACTACTGAGAGGGGGTCAGAGCAGGGGGGGGTTGTGGGGCGGGTAAGGGAGGGTCACACTGGGATTTTAAATATTGGGCAGGGTTGTTATGAGCAACCCAGGCTTGTTTTTGGGACTAGCTGTTTATTACTGAACAAAACTATAGAGAGGGTGTACAGTCATGAACTAGCAGACTAGACCGAGCCACTTTAAAGATTTACAATTTCGTTGCCTTGTATCTGAATTAGATACAAGCTTATGTTTGTTGCAAGATTTTTACTTGCTAATGAAAAGTTGTTTTAAATAAAAAATAATAGGAGAAAAGCAACAGACAGCGTTTTGGCCTCTGATTGTTTATATCTTTTTATAAATTTTAGATTGAATTCCTCTCTTTAAGGTGGCTCACTGATGCTTTCAACTCTTGTGCATATTAAAGACAAGAATGAGTTGAAAATCATTGTGCCTTTTGTTTTTCATTTCACTAAAACTAGGTTTTATTGAATAGAAAATATTCTTTGAGCAACTGGAGACTTTTGAAATGGGAGATGTGGCTACAGTAATATGTGGTCTCCCTGTTGTTGGAGTTTGCCATGGGAATGGTCAATGCTGCTCTCTGCTGTTGAGAGTAACTGCTCCCCTCCAATCTTATTCACTGAACATTGTAACACACCATTTCTCCCACTCATTACCCCCCTCCCTACCGAACACCACAAACCATCATTGCCATATTTCAGTCAGGGGATTTTGATCTCATCTCCTCTCATCTCACCCTCAGGACATGATCTGTGTTTCTGATCCTAACCAAATAAACTTGCTGTTTAGCTGTTGGATCCTCCGTGCTTTCAAGTGTTGTGATTCACACATACAGCAGCTATTAGTCAAATTTGAGTTGTATAAACATGAATGGGAAAGGCGCTTGTAACGTGGATGGGTTTCCAGTGTTGAGAGGGAGAATTTCTTTCCCCCCAAGCTTACAAGTTTCTTTGCTTTTAAATTTGTCAGACCTGCAACACTTCCTCGCCATGAAAATAACCATCATATGAGGTCAAACTGAAATTGTACATGCTCTTACTGCCACCACTGCTACTGTCTCACATCTTTAACAACAGTGGTTCCCAGAGTCAGGTCTGGAGGGTCCAGCGCCAAAAGGGAGACATTTACTTTAACTTACTTTATTTGCATGTAATACATTGACAGTGTTTGACTACTTTGGTTGTGGGTGTCATACACTTTGTGTGAGAAAATGTGCAAAAATCTTATCAGAGCTTGGGAGATCGACTGTTCCAATCTGTGTCAGTTTAGGGGTCCTTGGTGCAAAAAATGCTTAAGAACCACTGACCAAATTACAGTTGCGATCTGGCAGAAAGTATAAACAGAACAGTGGTCATTCGCTGCTCATGGATCTTGACTCTGCTTTCTTGACAAAATGGTGTTTCTCACTTCACCTTGACAGCACAGGGACAGCAGGTGACTTTGGAACAAAGCAGACTTGATGGTTGGTGCTAAAAATAAGGTTACAGTGTACCCTTAAAAATGGCTCATTGTGCAAAAAAAAAAAAAGTTTGTTTTGTAAGTGACACAGTTTCCGCTTGGTTGACAACGGAAGATGTGTATGTTGGTGAACACACTGGCTCAACGACAATGATTAACTTGGCCTGAATTGCGGTTTCCTACAGAGTCTGCAACAAAAATGTGTAATGTAACTGACTCCTTAATCCAGATTACACTGGTTTACTGTGTGGCTATCACTTTGTTGTAATTTTGGGAGGAAATATAAAAGATGTAAAACCTAAATATTGTGGCTTTAAGGCAGCTACTGCACTTTTACCAAATATGTAGACTTGGTTTTGTTAGCCTGTGTAAGAACACAGTTTTAATGCCTCTTTTTTTCTTTTAATTTTATGCTAACATGATGCAATTTCCAACATCAACTCTATAACTAACACACATTAACACATTTAAACTACTGATATTGCATCAGAGGATGTCCAAGATGGACTTTGCAAGACCACAAGGTCCACCAGCTGCTATTCTGGAGCTTCTGGTACTGTTAGTCCTTCTCTGCAGACAGAGATGCCCAACTGTCATCGAATCTACTACTTTATCTGTTGAGGGAAAACATGGAATATGATATGTGCATGGACCTTGTTTTACAGCGTTTTGTCAGGTGAGATCTGGAACTCTAAGCAAAATGTCACTGTCATCTGTAGACTGCTATACTAAGTACTACATTGGATACTTTTAATATTCTTTACACTCAAAAAATTCTTAGCTTTAATTAATTTGTGGCTTCAAAATTCTTAAAATTGTTTCTACCTCACCTCCCTCATTGAAAAATTCAAAATCAATGAATAGGCAATATTGCTGATTTCAAAACATAATCAGTTAACCAATTACACACAAATATCCATTCTCAGCATATGTTCCCTTGAGGCCTCAAATTGCCACATTTTGCTCCTTTGATTACCTTCAAACCAGCGATATCACAAAATCCTGTTCATGATTTAACCTCTGAAACTGATACTTAACCTCCTGAGACCCTGCGTCCTCATATGAGGACATAACATTTTTGCCTTTCTGCACCATGCTACTTCATTGTTTTAAAACTTTTACCCATTGTCCCCATATGAGGACATCAGTTTCTGCAAAAACTACTTCCTGTGCAAAGACAAAGTTAAGCCATTAATACTAACTAAACTTATAATACTTTAATAACTAAACTATAAACTAACAGGTACAATAACTTATTATACCTATTAGGTTAAAAACTTAGGTCCTACTAATCCCAAATAACTAGGAGAAATAAAAAATGGACACCAAACAAAAGCTCGGGTCTCAGGAGGCTAAAGAAGTTAGGATTAACTTTTTAGCTCCATAATTAAATATTATTTGCGTGATGCACAATGTTTTGAAGTCTTTCATCTGCACTAGCAGATTAGAGAGTCAAGTGAATCAGTGTGTAAAAAAATAATGTAAAGGGTAGATTTAAAAAATATAAATGTTTATGAAACTTAAAGTTAGTTATTTTTGTGAGAGAATTTTGTTTTCACAACTAAAAACAACAAGCTGGAAGAAACACAATTGGAGAAACAATTAAACAACTCTAACAGTATAGATCTCTTGTGCTAGTTTGCTTTTTTTGAACCAGAAATAGGTAATTACAAGCCTGCAGGTATCAAGGAAGAGAAAAGGCTTATAAAATTTAACAAAATGACATAGAGATAGAGTTGTGACACTGCATATTATCAACTCCACCCTATGC
>JAPZDZ010000005.1:7066257-7079475 GCA_029783805.1 Acanthurus tennentii
GCAATCTGTCCATAAAAAAACAAGACCGATGGAAGTCATTCATTTTAAGTGTGGAAACAGGGTTTCTGCAGTGTTTACAAATTAAAATGCAATTCAAGACCTTTTTTACACCTTTTTTTTTCAAAGAATGACAGAAAACCAGAAGAGACAAAAAGGCCCACAATTACCTATTAAGCGCATGGATTTACTGAGCTTTCTGAACCGCTGTGGCTACGGACAGTAACTGTGTCTGCTGCAGGTCTGATGACACTGACTGAACCTCCGCAAAAAAGGATTTAACCAGTAGCGTTTACAGTAGGTTTACTAATATTCTGAGTATTCCAGGCTACATCTGTGTTTGTCGGTCAATTTAGCTGAAGCTCTAGAGCCTTTAAAGTAAACCGTCCTGATGGTATTCATTGTGTGACCCTGTTGGTCATGCCTTTATTTAAAAATTCTAATTTTTGTGTTATACTTTTAAAATATCTTCTAAAAAAACAGCTGAAACAAACATCAAATTGTCAATAATCCAATAAGAAGACCAGATCCAATGGAATGACCCTACTGATTCGTTTCATCTGTGGAGCCGAAGCCTGACAGATTACAGCTCTGTGCCACAGATCTCCATGTGGACAAAATACTGTTCAAAACATACAAAGAGGAGCACAGCTTCCCAGTGCGGCAGTCATTTATCACAACATAGGCACTGTTGTTTATTTTGGGCCGACAACACACACACACACTGCACCCACGTTGTGAATGCTAAAAATAGTCCCCCAACAAATGCACTGTTTACTACTGTTTGAGTTACATTTTCTGAAAACCACAAAACCCATCTGTTTGATCAATTTCTTTAAACCTTTTTCAAAAAAAGCAAAGCGAATATTTGTGATTGATATTTTGAAATTTTACATCTTTGTGAGGATGAGTAGGCTGGGGATTAAAGCCAGAAGTCAGACAAATGTATTGCTGCTTTTAATGGAATTTGTCAACAGCAACAAATGACATTTATATAATAAAACCAATCTCAGGGCAATGTCACACATGCAAATGCAGCTGAATGACTGAATGATCATTAGCCAAAAGTGAATGTAGGAAGTGCAGGATGTGACAAAAAGAAATCACTTCTGCGTTCCGGCAAATACTTGCAAATATAAATATTCACTATGCTTTTGTCCTGTAAGGCGTCAGTCCAGTGTGACTTTGTGATGCATTTGGTTATTAGTGATAACTGCAAGCGCTTATCAAAACGACGGGTCCAAGAGTTCTGTTTGAAATAACACTGAATCAACCACCGGAGGCAGCAAAGTTGCCTTGACCAGCTCCTCTATCGGATACGCTTTAAAAGACTTATTTGTGTATAAGTTAAGAATGCAGCCAAAAATTTTGGGCTATCAGGATTCCTTGCGTTGCATTGTTTTGATGTATAAGACCGAACACGGCGGTCAGTCATGACGTTTGGAATGCTAACACACTGAATTACAAGGAAGCCTTTATGCATGAGTATATATTTTTGATTCAACATGGGACAGTCAGACTCTTTCAGTAACTTCATAGAAAGGCAATACATGATGCAAATAACATGAAATGTTATTGCCAAAAAACTGCTTGTCATAAATAGTATCAAACATTGGGTTTCGCTAGACAGAAGTCCAATGAATCATAAGGCATTTTCAAGAATTAGACTGAGCCGCACTTCCAAGCATTGATTTGCTGTTGCATCAGAATGACATAAGAGAACATCAAGGGCCGATGACAGGAATATCCTCACTTAAATAAATCGGTCCTGCTCATTTTAAAAGGGACTCTCCCATGGTGCACCAGGGAACACTGTAATTGTTCCTCTACAGCAGTTTCAGGGGCAATTAATTGGTTGGAAAGACAAGAAAGAGTGAGAGAGGAAGTGAACAAAGTTAGAGAGGACTGCAGAGGGAAGTGGAAGGGGGTGGGGGGGTGGGAGACAGTTATAGAAAAAGTGAGCAATGCAGCAGTACTGTAGTGTTGCTTTGTGGCCTCAGGTGCTACACAGCTCTAATGAGGCCATTCTTACCCGCAGCTTGTGACTCTGTGTCCTCACCACCTTCCCCTGCTGCACCACGTCCACCGGACACTCGTTTATAGAGCAGTCAGCCTTGTGTCTGAGCCAGTCCTCATAGCCCTGAGAGAGAGGGAGAGAGAGGAAGACAGAACAAGACTGTGAGGAAAAACAGAAGAGGAAGCCACTGTGTTCGATGGCAGAAGCAGGAAAACAAAGAGTATAGATTACTGTGCAGAGGGAATCGGGGCCGGAGCATAGTTTGAGCTCAAAAGAGACGCAGGGGGAGAGGTGAAAGTCACACACTGTAATTAATTAGCATTGTGCTCTCTGAGCTTAGTGACCTGTTTCCTGGATTTCTAGCCAACATGTCATGTTTTAGATTTATGTTGCAGTAAAGCTCAGGCTTCCTTAGCTAGAACAGCTCCATCTATTACTGATAGCACCCCATCCTTCAGTAGCGGGACGCTGTAGAGAGGATGCATCTCCCGGGGGCCATGGGATCCTCGGCTGGAGTGATTAACAGAGGAGACCATTCATTATCATATTTCTCACATCACCAGACATATTCAATGGCATGTCCTTTCACTGGGAGAGGAATGTGCATATACAGATAATACAGGAGCTGATTGGTAGAGAGAGAGTGTGTGTATTTGAGGCCGGAAGTATTTTGTTTGTGTGTGTTATTGTGTGTGTGTGTGTGAGTGTGTGTGCGAGTGTGTGGGCAAGGGGAGGAGGGTCGTTGTGGAAAATATTTTCAGGAACTGTGAACATGTTTGTGTGCATCCTACCTGTTTTATGGCGGTGACAGTGATAACAAAGAAGAGGGGCAGGCCGCTGGTGACTGGGCTGGTGGGGGTGTCGATGATAAGCTGCAAGGGAGAGGAGCAGTGGGAGGAAGATGGGGGGGTGATGACAGAAAGGAGAGGAGAGAGGATGCCAAGTAATGCAACACTGAGTAAGGAAGTGCAGAGCAGGAAAAAGCTTCTGTAATAACAAATCCAAATCCAATCTAGCAACTTTAAAGCTAGCCAGCTAATCAAATTTGCTCGACTTCCTCCATCTGCACTTGGACGAAAAAATCTATTCTGGGATAGTAGACTTCAGTTTTTTAATATTTCCAGTACGGTAGGACCTTTTGCGATGAATAAAATGCTGCTGTATGTCAAAGCCAGTTTGTCCAATTAAGTGGGTGTGGTATTTCACATGCCAATGATAAAACATACAGAACAAAAAACACGGAAGCTGTTTCTATGTTGCATTCTGGTCTTCTGAGGCAACTTTCTGTAAAGATCTCCTCCTCCTTAATGATACATTTTTCAAACATGACACAACATAGTGGTTCAAGGAAGAGATGTTCCTCTTTGATTCTGATTTACACAAACAGACACTGAGCAGTACAACACTTGTTATTTCAGGATAAAATGATGTTAGTAAATTCAAATTATGGTAATCCTCATCCAGATAACGTCAGACACAGGTGCAGGATTTATCCGATGATCTTGGATAATTGCTCTTATTTTGAAATCAGTGGACAATGAGAGCTGGTGCTTAACTGTCATCAGCACTCATTTGATTGGTGAGCGTACACCATTGCTAAAAAAGACAGCACATTTTTACCAACCATGAGTTAATATGAGGCTATGTGTGATTATGTGTCTGCCTGAAAATCTAAAAATGTGCATCTTAGCTATGTGCATCATACAGAAATCACTGTAAATAACAAAATCCCCACGGTGTTTTCTTTTGTTTCCATTTATTTAAGCATAGAATATTTTACTCTTACACATTAAAATGTCTAAAAAAAACTATATCTATGCTGTGTTTCCATTATCCCAAATGTTCCCAACAATGTTCAAGCCCAAAGAAAATTGTAACTTCATTAAATCTGTAAGAGGTATTTCATTTTGTTGCCTGTCATTAACTTCAATGATAACACCAGTCAGAGAGTGAGGAAAGCTGATATAAAGTTAATTATATATTGTGGATTAAAATTGTTTGACCTTCTATGAAAATGCTGTCAAGTAAACTTTCTCACTCAGAAATGAATTTCTTCCACAGACTTTAGTTGGGTATAACAGCCCTACATAAAAATGTGACCCTTCTTCAAAACACTTAAAGATCCAGGCTCTTGGAAAATCATCAGGAATCTTATCTTCACTTTTTCCTTATCTAAGAACGAAAACTGGGGCATGTTCAGCTGTCAAACTTCTCCAGTTGCCCTGAAAAAATCTTGACGCAAATCCATGCACTTTAAATCAAATTAGGCCAGGTTATAAATATTGAAAGTAAAGCACAAAGTGTTCCAAGAATTGCTGTATTGTTGGTTAGTTTGCTACCTTTTTTTTTTGTTTGTTTGCTTGTTTAAACAAATAGACAGCTGGCTGAGTATTTCCTCAGAGCTCACATGTTGCCTGTTCAGATCAAATATCATCACGTCTGAGGATTGTGAATAAAATCTTACCTGGACCAGAAATATGACCAAGAAGTAGAAGTTAGCGATTCTTCTGAACTGCTCAAACAAATTCTTGGGAATGAAGTTCCAGAAGGTGTACTGTGGATCAGAGTGACAGCAGCAAAAGCATTAACGCACACATGTAACACACAGCACATCAACATTCAGGCCACCTGGCAACAGAAATGACGTGATGCGCAGCTTGACCAACACAAGAAAAGTGTAACGTGTCATCCTTAAAATCACGGCCACAGGAGAGATTAGGTGGTTGTCTGAATATGAAACCAAAGAATAGCGTGATGGTGAACAATGTGATGGCACTGACTCATGAGCTGCTGCTCGCTCACCTTGGAGGAGACGATGCGGTTGTCGGGGTAACGCTGAGGTATGTAGGCCTCGGCTCCCGGAGGGGGCTCTTTGTGCCCGATGTACACCGTTCGACTGTCCACCCAGATCTCCTCCCCCACACACTGACGGAGAGAGAGAGAGAGAGAGAGAAATAAATAGCAATACAGGTGGAGAGAAGAAAACTAGGTTTTTGCTTACAATTCAAATATCAGATTTATATCACCATGATCGTATTGATTTAGTTAAATATCACACTTTATCATCCACCCTCACTACCACCTGAAAATCGTACCAACGTATATTTCCGACCAGGCTTTTCATAAATGCAGACAGAGCATAGACTGTGCATGGTCAACTCTAAATGTAAAAATAAATATTTTAAAGCTCATAATGTAACATTGCTTCTTTTCAACACTTAGGATGAAATAATTAGTCCATTATCTGATCAGTGTAATATAAAGCACCAATAGTGTCATAAACCAAGACTCTTTTGGGGTCAAAATGGCAAAAATAAACAAATTTTCAAATATTGCAATTTTCTGCTTTTTTTGTTTTTATGTTTTTTTTAGGCTTTTGTGCTGATGTTAAAAAAAAAATTTGAAGACACATCTACTGGAGACCAAGATGAAAGCCTATTATTTTTAGCGATGATGTAAATAGAGTGTGATTAAAGATGCTATATGTAACATCTATTTTAATAATGAAAATTGAGGCTCTAAACAAAACTGAATCAAATTTCCTGTAAGCATCATAAAATACTCAAGTGAATTATATTATAAAGAAAAGAAAACAGAAGCTTGCCTTACTGTCCTGGATTAAACACAATGTTACATAACATTGTTAGACCTTTAACCAACAACCTCGGAGAAAACACAGGACCGACTGAAGGGTGAGTGTGTGTTTGTTGATGTGTGTAGGTGGGATCAAGTCTGAGTCACACAAGTTTGGATTTGTCATGTATTTTTTTCACTCCTTCCCTCAGGATCTCTGTGCAGTCTGCACTCTGCTCTGTCCTTTGATTACTCGTTTTTTCTTCAACATGGAGAAAAAACAGCAGATCAATTCTGTCGTTTTTTTTTTTTCTGCAACAAAATAATTAAAGCTCACTGGATAACATGTTTGCAAACCTCTATCCAGGTTTGTATCTCATCTCTATTAGATCTAAGTAGCTCCCCTGGGACAAACAGAGAGCATTATGGGAGTTTGGTGCAGCACATAGTTTTCCAAGGTGTCCTTCATTAAACACTATTGCAAGAAGAGCACTCTCCAAGAAATAAAAAAAAACCAAGAATGAAGAAACCAAAGCATTCAGCTGTTTGTCTCCATCTGGGTTCCTACGTGGCTCCTAATGCTGGTCTGGCCTGAGTGGGCAGTGTGAGCGTAGCCTTTGGCAGAGCAGCCTGCCTGACACAGCTCAAAGCAGAAGTGTTGACCATTAGCAGAAAAGTTCTGGGACAAGCACTTCAGCAGAAGCAGCGCTTCACTGCTTAAAATGTCCTCAACAGTTTGGCAGAGACGCAGCTCATCATCGCCAATGACCACATTTTTTTTTTTTTAACGTACTGTGTTCGCACTTTCCCCAGTAACCTTCAGGATCCAAAACAATTCACCTAACAAGTTTAAAATACAACTATAAACTTGGAATACTTTGTTAAGTTCAGACGCGAGATCAAAGAAGGGCTTCGGGAACTTCCATCTGCAATAAATATATGTCAGATCAGTAAAAATAGCTACAGATCTAAACTTATCCGCAGTGATCAACAGGCGGTAGGCAGTGCAATTGAAATAGAAACGGAGCCGCAAGTGCCAGCTGACTGGAGACCCCTCCAAAACATTAGGAGGGAAACATGACCCACAGAGATACGGCGAAATGGAAAGATAGAGTGAGAGAGTGATGGAAAGTGAGGTGGAAAACAGAGGAGTAGATTAAAGGGGAGAAAGCAGCGGGAGATTCACACAGACAAACAAGTGAAAAGACGACATTAAGAAAGAATGAAAACAGTTTGAAAAAAGCTACGAGGAAAGAGGGAAATGTGTCAAAAGACTGAAAAACAAAGAGAAAGGTTGAGGCTGAAGCCAAGATCAACAAATAGAAGCTGTAGTTGCTGACATTTTGAGATGATGAAGCAACAGTTTTTATTTTTAGCGAGGGAAAGTAAGTGACCACAGCATACAGTTAAAACCACTATCTGTCATAGGGATATAGAGTGTCTAAAATCCAACCTCCCTCACCCCTGCTCACCAAACACAGATTACATAATCCAGGCTAACAACATGCGAACTAGCTAAAATAATCCTGCTAATACTCATCTAGCTTCTCTATGCCTTTAACCATATGTTGCGAAGATTAAAAGCAGCAGACCTTGATGATTCCAGCATTTTTTATATGTTCATTTATTTGTGCCCGCTCACCACAATATCAGCATTGTCTCCACAAATTGCTTTTCTGTTATTCTGAAAAATGCATTTTGGAGCTCTCGCTCTCTCACAAACCCATCTTTGTTTGATGGGAACGGTGACAGATATTAGAAGTCAATTTGTCCACAAACCGAGCAGAATTTTGTGAGGGTGCATTTCTACTCCAAATGCACAAATGCAACCACACGGCCGCATGCTTGACAGTTCTTGGTCACAGATAATGTTCACCATGTATGTGACTTTCTTACATTAAACAGGATCTTGAGATTTATATTAATACAGAAAATGTCCTGATTACGGCTGCAGCTAATTTATAACTTTTCATCATCCAGTATACATTTGTGTTTTAAATCAATTTATGAATAATTTAGTCCAAAAATGCTCATCACAACTTCCTGAAATCCAAGGTGAGATCTTTAAAAGTCGTTTTATCCAATACATAGTTTAAAAGCAATCACATTAAATTTTTAATTATAAAATAGAGAATATTCCAGCAACAGGAACTGAATATTTTTGTAATTTCTTGCTTGATTAATGACTGAAAACTAACTGATAAATCACAAAACTGTTCAGTCATGGTTTGTATTAATACCATGATAAAGATTTCAAGCCTATCACAGCCCTGTCTACAGCATATCCACCACGTTTCACTTCCACCTCTATTCAAACATTTCCCTCTTAAATCCACCATTCCACAACTCCGTCATCTGTCCCCCTCATATTTCTATCACTGGTTTTTCTCTTTATTCCCTCCATCTCCTGGCAGATAATGTCACACTCTGGCAGAGTGACTGTGGGAGAGGGATGGAGAAAGACGCAGAGAGATTGCATTGTGGTTTGTAGTTATGTGATCATTAATCCTCACTGATCCGTATCAACCCCCGGCCCACGGTTCCCTTTTCATTCTACTGCTCCATCAGACAAAGTGGCTGGCTGGTTGGTTGCAGGACATGGAGGCTTTGTCTATATTAACAGCACTGAAGCAGCCTCGTAGCAGAAAGGCTGGTCTTACATCACCATCAATCATCAGCAGTGGGAAGATGGATTTGATATCAGCCAATGTCCCATCACTGAAACTTCCACTTTCATGTTACGAAATCCACAGTGATGCTCTCTTGTGATGATAGTGTAAATTTTGGATTAAAAATCACAGAAGAGTAGCAGGTCTTCTGTTTCTTAGGTTTGAAAACTTGATATAGCAGCATTTTGAGTTACAGCCATTAAATTTGCTTTCTATCAAAGATGGATGTGCATGTTTTCACTGCGCAAAAAGCAACCCATAGACCCTGGCGGTGCCAAGATCTATTGGTGCTGTCTCCATGATGTAGCTCCTTTCTACCAGAGTGCTGTAATAAAAGGTATACACCATTAACTGGCCTGATTAAATGGTCGTTTTTCACCCCTCCTCCACTGTCCCTCCATGCTGCACTGCAGAAGCAAACAGCATGTTGAGCAGGTATCCCTCATTAACTCACATATCAAATTCCTCTGACTGAGCTCTTCCTTAATGAACTACTCATGTTAACATACAGAGGATGTGGAAACATACAAAACATGACTACACAACACAATTACTAATGGATGAGGTAGACTGTAGCTCACAGAGCATAAAACAGTCAGTGTTATTTGAAATTGTGAAATAGCAAGTTTAAAAAAACAGTGTTTCCATAAGATCATTTGTTTAAAGTGAATACAAATAGTGAAGAAACCTAGATACCTATCTTAGGTACAAGTGTTGAAACTGACAATTAACTTGCAAATCACTAAATTAAATAGGTTTTAACATGCAAACTAGTTCTTATGAAGAAATGCATTATTAACAAATATTTGCACCAACTTACTGCCAGGTGTTGGCAAACTGTTATGTAGCTAACTGTGCTAACTGACATTGCTCTTTGTTAGCTTGCTAATACATAACCAGTGATAATTACAGGGTAGAACATGTAACATCTGACTGCACACCTAATAAAATCTTGATTGTTAATTATGTAACACGAATAAATGTGAAATACATACAAGAAAGTTAACATAATTACAACTTAAAGACCTCCTCAAAAACCAACTCAGAGATCAACAACGCTATGCCAATAACCTCAAGCTAAAAGACGAGCTGAGCAGTATCGGTTGCTTGACTGGTTTGACTGTGTATTTCCCACTAATTTGAACATGCATTACCTCTAAGGGCTGTAAAACAATATACCTTTTATGTTAACATAAAAAATAAAGTGCCTGCATTTATGAAGTATTGACTTTACCTTTAAGAGATAGCCTGAGGCTGTATCTATGCTATATATGCTATATTTGGCAGTACTTACAGTGACTGACAGTTTAATTAATTATTTAGGGTTGTTTCAATACAGACACAAGTACCCAACATGCCTCCAATACTGCCTGAAATACTGGATCTTGTACTGATCTCATAATATGTATTTTTTTTTATTAAGGTGATGACAAAATACTTTTTAACTGTGAATTGCTCGTAAGTGGTGAAGACAATTTTGCCTCCACTCACACAGCATAACTTTACCCAGGTGCAGCAGTTTGACCCGCTCAATATAGAGTAAAGAAACATTTATTTTCCTTTTCTCTACAATTTAATCAGAGAGCACAACACAAAATATCTTTCCAGGCTGAATTTAGGGTAACAATATAACATTTTTTTCAATATTCTTATTATTAGAAGCAGTGAAGCATTGAGCCAAGATAAAAGGAGTCTTTAGACCTTGATCAGCTTAAAGGGAAGAAGACGACCTGTTCAACATGCACTCCACCGCTATTCATCACCATTTATCACCATAGAAACACAGTATGCAGCAACAGACAGTGAGCTATGTCTGCAAGTTCGTAATTGAAAGAATTGAGACCACACAGAGGCTTCATCACAGACTGAAGATCAAATGTGCAGGATTTTCTCATTAATTTAATGTTGTGAAACTGGATTTCACAAGAGATTATAAGACCTCAGTAAAAAATAAGAAGTATTACGTTTCCAGACAATATCCTCAAGATCTTCTTCATGCTTTTATTTTGTTCCACTAGGACTTCTTAGACTGTAGTCTCTCAGGGCAATCCTTTTTTGGACCAAAGCAGAATCAAAGCGCAAACATCAAAAGCAGTAGTGAGGAAGAAACTAATGAAATAAGAAGAAGGGATGTAGCTCAGAGGGAGAGGAAGTGCCATCCGCTGGTATGATCATTTATTTGGCTGTTTTATTTAGGGGAAACTGCTACACAAGTTTACCAGAAATATAGTTAGAACATCTAAAAATAAAATTGACCTTCAGCCTTTAATGACCACATCAACCACTGACACCGATGACAAAAGCCCAAAGACCCCTGATGATGCAAATAACTGCATTTTTGCAACAAAATCTGAGGAAAATCGTGAGAAGATTACTCTAAAATGATGAAACGTGTGCTCTGTTGTTGCCCCTGCTTCTTCTCCCACTTGACTTGCTGCGATCCAACTGTTACGTAAGTCTTTAATCCAGCTGTGCTACTTCTCCTCTCCTCTCCCCTCACTCCTCTCCTTTTTCTCCCGCCACTGTAATCTGCATGCTAAACCCCCCTCCCTCTCTCTCTCTCTCTCTTTCTCTCTTTCTTATTCTGTCTGCTTTTTAAACACTGACAACATCCTAATACAGACTTGAAACTGTGTCTCATAATGAAACCTCTGTCTCCGGGGCACGTTGTGGGTGACAAAATAATTCTTATGAGCCAGCACGCCAACGCACGGCTGTTTTCTCTGACACACACACAGGCCAGCGGGAAAAGCTTAACACAAATCCTGTGTGTTTTTGTCACCTACAGCCTCTGTCTCTCCGCCAGGACCCTCTCTCTTTCTCTCTCTCTTTCTCTCTCTCTTTCTCTCTCTGAGGGGGGCAGCGGACAGGAATAGACTGCCCTTAAATGTTTGTAGCGGTGAGAGCTAATGTGGCAAACAGCAATCTAGCAGGTTATGTTTGCTTTTCGACACTAGCCAGGGGACTCAAAGAGCTGTAAAGTTGATAGAAACCTTTTTAAAGACCTTCAGCACTCTGGGACCTGTGGCCACCCTTTTGATCAGAAGGAGGCCCCTTCTCTTTTATCTGCTGAGGCTGTGAGAGGTCTCTGCAAGAATAACAGCCTCATACTCATAGATAAGATGTAAAGGAGGGCGATGATAAGAGGGGACAAGAGTAAATCAAGCTGAGGACACACTGCTGATATAAATCGAAGTGTTCTTATCACAAGAGAAAGTGAAGCTTTACAAATAAGAGAACATGAGATCCTACGAGGTGACATGTATCTTTAATATAACCACCGCTCACACACACAACAGCATCCTCCTTATCCAGATCCTGACCTCATGCCGTGCTTATGCTTTGCGCCAGTCTGAGGCATCACGCCATCGCTATTATTATTATCAGACGACAAAAAGGCACCAAAGAGAAGGGAGTGGAGACACGTAACACATACTATTACCACACACACACCATGCACACACAAACACACACTCACACAGGATCTGTTTTAAACCAGGAGGTCATTTAAGAGATAAATCTCATTATGAATAAAATCTCTTCCTGTCATGTCCTGGCTCAGAGTCTGCTAGTATACAAAAAACAAGCGTGCACACACTCCATCACATACACACACACTCTTATTACACTATATATCTGTTTGCATGTGGACTTAATCGTTCTTTCATGCCAACAGAGTGAGAAAAGTTATTAGATTTAGGCGTTTACGTAACAAAATGTCCCATTTAAACTTCATGCAGTGCAAAACACCATGACACCATATTTTCTTTTAAAAAAAAACAATCCACCACACTGAACAGGCTCAGTTCACCAGCAGATTTTCTTTAGTTTGAAAACTGGCTTAGAAGCAGGACAGAATAAACTGCCTCCAGAAAATTAAATGTCCCTGTGGTTATAAAGTGCCGCACCGGATAGATCTGGATAACTGCATGTACACACCAATAAAGTTTAAGACAAAACACACTTCAGACTCACTTCACAATGACCAGAAGGACCAGAAGGCCAAATTAGGAAATCATCTCAAATAACAGAAAAAAATAAACTTCTTGTATAAACAGACAGACTAGAAAGCCCCTTCAACATTTCATTTTGGATGTCTCCATTGCTCTCCAGTTGTCTGCCTCTTTGTAAAAAGTATTGATTGCTCAAATAATTCAATTTGTATGTTTTTCTTGCTTTTTATAATGTTAGTTAATACCTCTTTCAGTTTTCACTCCACCAATAGCAAGACAACAATGGAAAAAAGTCCAGGACTTTATCATTTTATGCCTTACAAGGTCTATTAAGTTGTATTTTAAAAAAATATATCAGTATTTTGTGAATAAACCAAACCAAAAACAAGCTGAACAGAGGACAAGTCACAAGTCAATGACAGGAAAAGAGATACGAAGTAAATGGCTCTTAAAAGTAAAGTGGACTGAGTCAGAAGTACATCCTTTCATGGCTGGAAAAGCTTCACTTTTTACAAGCTTTTTTTTTATTCTGGAACAGCAAATTATTAAAGCATGGGAGGCAGTGACCTTGATTGGAGTTTTCTGCTCCCTCTATCCACTGAAAAGGCTCAGCTCCTTGCTTATCACATTTTAATCACCTCGCATGATGTAATGTTTGTTCTTCTATGTAGCCTCATTAAGGGAGCAGCTGTTCAGAATATGGCAGGGTTAATAGAGGGTGATACACACGAGGACCAGATATACATCAACCATCCCTCCAATTCTAAAACAATATCTGGATAATTGAATTAATGATTAATTCCTTGTCTGCTTCAGAATGTCGCCGAGTGGATGCAAAGCGAGGACTGTGAGAGATGAGGGGCGTGTTGGATGACCCCATCCCTCCCTCTCTCCTCCTTTCCGCCTCGCTCGTGGATCTGATTTCCCCTGATATTAGCTCTGCTGGAGCATCCGTCAAGCTCCCTACTCACTGTCACCCGCCTGCACGCGAAATACACACACACACACA
>JAPZDZ010000005.1:7090874-7113519 GCA_029783805.1 Acanthurus tennentii
AACCTATACCTACAATTAATATGAGAATCAAGAAAAATTTAGGATTTCTTTCTTGTGAAGCTCCTTTTCTTTTTCTGTTTTTTTTTTTATTTGAAAACAAAAGATTCTTGAAAATAAACAGAAAACCAGTGGAAGTGAAAAGTGTTTGTATGTAGCAGTATTATTGCATTCCACCTTAAATATAAATTGCATTATGCTGTACATTATTTGGCTGCGATACAATAATTGGTCCTTTTTTGTTCAGCAATTCTGTTTCATTTGAAACAACCATCACTTGCGTTGGATTTCTGATTAATTTTACATCTGTGTCTATTTCGTCTGTTTCCCACTGCTGCTGCACATCTCTTGGATGCACTGCAGTGCCTTCAAAAGAGGGCAGTGTAACCACACATGCGGGGTTTTTCTCAGTTCTTTCCTCTGTATCAGTAACATTTATCTCTCACATAAAACAATGCTTCTATTTCTATACACCACATGTACAGCTATTTCAGTTCCACTCTGCATCTTTGCCGATCAAACCCTTTGTAGGAGCAACTTGCTTTTCCGTTTCAAACTGATCATCTCTTTGTCAGGGCAAAAAAAAAAAAAAAAAAAAAGCCAGAGAGGGAAAAAAAAAAGGAAATATGACTAAAATTGTTTCAACAGTCAGAGTGAAAACCACAGTGGTCAAGCTGTGAGGAAAAAGCTGCTCTAAAAAGAGGCTGTAATTGCTGCAACACCCACTGACCCCTGGGCACTGTGCATCAGCATACCCAATGACTACACGTAAGAAAATTGCTTCACAGTTAATGTATTATTGTTTCAGCGCTCGCGGGGACGGTTGCTCTGCCTGGCCCTGGGTGGCATCATTAACACAGCCTGGAGTAACACGTTTAAATCAGATGGCATTGTCACAGGTGTGACTACTGCTGTTCATGCATGTGATTAATGTCCCCTTTTTTGATTAATTTCCCACGTTGGCTGAGAAGCCCTCGCATTTTTGATTAATGAACATGCAGCTCTAATATAATAAAATGGTGGTTTGGTACATTTTTGTGTATGTGTGTGCATGTGTGTTCTCTCTATGACTGGTACCAGGGAGCAGCATCCTTCAAATCCCAGTTCAGTCAATGATCACAGCCAAAGGTCAGACTACAGGGACTCAACACGCAACACTTGAACTCTCCACGTCTTGAAAGCACACTCTTCCTCACTGTGGCGTTATATATTAGGCTTTCCCGCTACGAGACAAAGACAAGAAAGGAGACACAGAAACTGGCAAAGCCATCGTATGTAAAGTTAGTGGCAGGCTCGTATATAAAGCTCTGGTCCCGTGGGACTAAGCTTCTTTTTCTGCCTGAAGGGGCTGGAAAGGGTGTGACCAAGATGCTGCAAAGCAGAGCCTCACTCTCTTCCTCTCTTCACAGAACGGAGAGGAGAAAGGTGTACAGCTTGGTTATACTCACTGTTGACCTTTTGATGTCAAAGTCAATATTCTCTCTTTTATTTTCCTCTCAGGCTTCTTCCCTCCATGCCCCACCTTCCCCATCTCCCCGGTGGTGACAGAGACGGAGGATGCAGGGGTCTGTAATTAGCTGGTTGACCCTGGGGTTGGGTTGTGTGACCCTGGCAGCCGTGAAGCGCAGATCCAGCCTGATCAGATGAGTAGTTCTGAGGGATCAGTGGTTGAAAGACAGCCGCCTCCGCGCCGCCGCCGCAGCAGCCAGCCCCGTCACATTAGCCAGCGCAGCCGAGAGGGGCACAGTTACAGGAGCCCAGCTGCCGAGCCCAAACAGACTCACAAACACCTGTCTGGGTAGAGTACAAACATACAGACACATGCTTTTCAACATCCACAGACAGCGATGCGCCTGCAAAACACACTACCTGCCACCACTCAAGGAAAGGAGGGAGGAGAAGGGGGGGCTGAGGGGTAACCTGACCCAGGTAGGGGAAGGATAGAGGAGGGGAGGGAGGAGCAGTGCTGGCCCTTGGTCAAGTGCCTTGTATTCCACAAACAGGCCGCATCCAGTTACACTCTACCTGAGACGGCGAGCCTGAGGAGAGGATTCAAAGAAAAGCAATGTGGACCCTCCCTTTGGTGCCCCTTCTTTGGCTAATGGAGATTTTACTCTCAGAAAACTATATTCTGATTTCTTCTCCAACATGTATCCGGGGATTTAGTGAAAATCAAGACATGCTCCATTCTTCTGAGTCAGTTCATGTGTAATTATGTTTTTTTTCTTTTTTTTTTTCTCAGCTGCAGAAGTATTAAAAGCACTGAATTGCCGTCTCAGAGGTATCTACGAGCTGGTTGATAATTGGTAGTAAATGTGGCTCAGCTGTCTTCGCTGCCTCCACTGCTCACTACACTAATTAAAAGCAGCGAGACGGGAGAAAGGGAGAGAGTGTCATCAAGGACACACTGGGAGACGTACACCTGAGACGGCACAGTCACCGATGCTCCGGGCACATCAGCATGACCTGAACGCCGGCGCTGTTTGAAGTCGTGACAGGGAGAAAGAGAGACAAAAGTGTCTGGATCTGAAACTGTTGCCCGCGGGGGGAATAAAAGAGATGGGAAGAAACAGAGAGGAGAGGACAGAGCACATGAAAAGAGAGTGAGGAGATGAAGATAGGTAGATTTTTTTTAAGATTAAGGGGGAAAAGAGCGAAGAACAGAGAGAGAGAGAGAAAGGAAGTGTCTCCTCTGTATTGTGTGTGTGTGTGTGTGAAAGTTGAGGCATCCTCTTTTGGATACTTATTATTTAGTCTCACTTTGCGTCACTCAGCCCTCATTCATCTCTACCTCTTTACCTCTCTCAAGTCATCATGTTTACACAAGCTGTTACTGCCATTTCCCTGTTGTCTAACCCCTCTGCTGTTTTTCCTCCGTCTTTCCCCTCTTTTCTTTGTCTTTTTCCTGCTGGTTGGAAATCTGCAAGGCTTGCTCATCGGCGCCAGCCTCTGTTAATCCCCTCCCAAAGCACCTTAGCAACGCTAGGAATTTAGAGATGCTAAAAAAAAAACCACACGACGACAACGACAACAACTGTTCTTAACACTGGGCTCATATTGGCAAGAGTGGCCACATCTTGAGATGTGTGTGTTTTCCATAAGTAGTTCAGAACAATCTGGAAGGGTGTGATAACCAAGGATCTCTCAAGAGTGTGTGTGTGTGCGCATGTGTGTGTGCGCGCATGAGTGTGTGCGTGTTGCACAGAGCGGGAGCGTATGTTTATGTGATATAGTTCCTATAACACCAGCAACCTGGTAATCACTGCATGTAGTCACCTGAGATGCTCATTATCTGGTTCCTGTGTATGTTCCTGTCTGTGTCTGCTCACCGGGTCGGTACCTCAGCACACACCAAACCACTGCCGGACTGGAGACACACAAGTGTTTGTCTTTGTGTGGCTGGTTGAAGAACACACCTGAACGAGGTAATGACAGACAGAGAGGCCAAGCGAGTGAACAAAATATAAATTATTGCAGAGAGCCGAGAAACAACTCGTGTTATTATGGGCCTAACTTTGATGTTAGTCAAATGCCTTGATGAAAAAAAAAAAAATCAATAAAGCAAGGTTAAAACGCTCATAGCAATTACGCCGTTAGTTATTTTTCTTTTGTTGGCTTTGTGGTTTTCACACATCAACTCAGATCACACACCCCCTCTATCTCTCTCTCTCTTTCTCTACCTAAAATCAATTACTTAGGGGCAATAGTAAAATAATTGAGGGCGCATTTAGGCCTTGAAATTAATACATAGTTTAAATGTTAAAACTTTTCCATAACTTCTTACTTTGAAGTATTAATTTACCTCCTAAATTGAATGTGGAAAAAAAAAAGACGGAAAGCTCAATTCTTAGGCAGAAATAAGATGCAGGAGTTTATTTAATATGTATTCATTCTTTTTTTTTTCCAGCAAAGCTAAAACAACAGTAAAACAGACTGTACAGTGTAGGTGTTGAGTACATAACAAAGACCTGTCTCACAAGATGACAGTTAATCCATGAAGACAACTGTACTAATAGTAGTGCCTTTTTTAAAAAATGCAAAAACACAGATGACATGTAGATTCATGCACAGGAAAGATGTTAATTAGAACCTAAGAGATTATCTGAATAATAAATGTTTATTTCCTTTCTGCCTCTCCTGCTAAAAGACAGCCCAGACAGTTTGTGGACAATAAACCTTCAACTGATGGTCTCGTCCTTTTAGTGCCAGATCAGTACATGTTTCTTCTTGGGCTGGTCAAACAGCACATTAAATACACTCAAGGCTGTAGAAATATTCATTACAGGCATTTTGACGGATTTTACAAATCTGAAAATGCAGCGGGTTCTTGGAAAACATGCCAACTGAGAGACTAAGAGTATTAAGACAGTGAAGCTGGCTCCAGTGAAAGGGAATGGGAGAGGGGAGCTGTTTGCAGACACTGCTGTTTTTTTTAATTTTTTTGTTTGTTTGTTTTTGTGAGTGTTTGTTTTGCAGAGGACGTATATTTTTTTCATACGTCCGAACTTCAGGTAAGCCCCATTAGGTAAAATAAAATCTCCAGATGCTCTGAAATCAGACACTGTACTCAGATATAAAACATTAGGCAAAGGCAATGGAGGGGGTTGTGTAATTAAGGGGTTTAGAGTAGGTAGCATCACACGGCAAAGAGTGAATGGAGGAAATTTGGGGCTTTGACTGTCGCTGACATTTTCCAAAAGGTCTTTTCGCCCACAGAACCTATCTTCTAGTGCTCGTCGTAATGATGGCCTGCCAGCAGAGGAGACGAGGTGCTATCTGTTAATCACAGGCCCCCACGGTGATCCATGTCCACTGGTGATGGCCACGATGGACACTTTGCTGGAGGAGGGAGACAGACAGAGAAAGAAGGAGGTGGACAAAGAGAGGATATTGATTTGTAGAAATATCAAATGTCATAAGTCAATAAATAAAAGACATGGCGGCAGAGAGCAAACGCAACCTTGTGGATGTCACAAATACATACTGTGCTCAATGCGTACACGTGTGTATTCATAGATAGAAGGAAACACACACACACACACACACACACACACACACAGACGTACATGGTTTAGTCAGCTGAATACTAAATAGACATCAGGTTATCAATTAAATTACAAATGAATCAAATGAATCCCATTGCTTAAACAGCATGATAGCTGACAACAATCTAATGGCTCAGGAAACAAATTGAGTAGGGTTATAATCATTAAGAACAATTTATCTGTTCCTCTTGGACACACTGCTGCAACATTCACATCCTTCACTTGTTCCAATCTGACCTATCTAAGAGACCCGGTTTGTTGATCGCTTGACCCTGCAGAGTTCAAAGGTCAGCCAGTTCCAACAGCTATCAGCGTGCAGCAGGCACCATAAAACTGCTGTTTCTTATTTGAACACTTTGACCCCTCATTAACCCCATCTCCACCGCACTGAGAATTATCACCTGCCACACCGGAGCAGAAATCCTTTACAGCATCTGGTGGGTTTGCATGTGTGCAGGCCAGTGATAGAGACACACTGCAGGTGTTTTGTACAACAGGCTCTTCAGAGTGAAGGGTTGAGTTAGAGAGAGTCAGTAAGCAGGTGTCCACCCACCTGTTTTTTTTTTTTTTTTACACATTTTAAATTTACTAATCTATCAGAGCTCAAATGATGTAAGAATTATGTTTGGAAAGTGATATGAGGGTGCTGGGCATCACAGATTAAAAAACACAACAACCTCTTTCAAACATCTTGGTTTTAAGGCGTAAATATTTCTCTTTTTTTTACCCTTAAATGTCCTCAAACTGCTCCGCCTGAACTCTCAGTGATTTACACTGGGGGAGTGTTGGTGTTGTTTACACCACCAGCACAGCCTCCTCTGGTGACCCCTCCTTCCCCCCTTTCACTCCTCTCCTGTCCCAGCCTGAACCTGCCATTTCTTTGTCGTTAGCTGCACAGCAAAATGAGCTAATGGTAGCTACACTTGCCAGCTGTTAGCAATTATGCTACTTGAGCAACAAGTAAAGCTCTCTGTCCACTAGAAACAGGAAGTACTGAGGGCTGAGGCACAAAATATTTTCTTTAGAAAATGTGACCCAGTTTCATCAAAGTTCAAACTATGAAGTTGTGTTTTTGTAATCGGTGTGGCCCAGCTGTATTGTTGTCCTCTCCTTTATCAGCATCAAGTGTCTATGCACATACAACAACATGAGGAAGAGAACTTCCTCTGCTTAGACCACCTCATTTCCTTTCATGTGCAATGAATGGGGATGTCGACGGAAATTGTTGCTTAGAGCTTAGATCCACTGTCAACTGGTGAAGCAGATTCATATGGAAGTAGAAACTAACATAATAGTAACAATAATTAATTTTCACAGATTTTGAGCAAATTTTTGTGGCAATCCATCAAATGGTTTTGAGATTTTTCAGTCTGAACCAAAGTGGACTGACCAACCAGCACTGCCTGCCTAGAGACGAGCCACATGCTGAAATGATCCATCATTTTTTGCATGGGAGTGTGTTCAAGTGGATCAAAGGTTTGTTTTTTTTAAAAAAAAAGGTATCTCCAGGTGGTGTCTTTATTTTCAAATTATTTTATCTCATCTTCAACCCTGAGCACACAGTTTGAATGAAGTTTTATCATGAACCACATAGTTTAAAGTGTGTGTTATACATATTAAGTTTTGTCTTGAAAAAGGAGAAGGAGGTTTTTCTTGCTAGTTGATCACAAAATTCTGGTGATTTATTTTTGTTTTAAATTCTGGTTGGTAAAATATATATTTAGTAAAGCAAAGGAATACAAATTGTTATTGACACTGTCCTCCAAACATGAACACTGTCGTCTAAATTCCCCATTTTTTTGCTCCTGCATAACCTAGGATGGTTTGTCTCCATGAGAGACCCTATTTATAGAGCCACTTGTGTTGAAAGATGAAAAAAAAAAAAACTATGTAAATACTGGGCTAAAGATCCTTCCTTCAAGTACACAAAACATGAGGCTTTTAGAGGACATATCGTGTGACCCTGTCTTGCTGTTCTGTTTGCTTCAGATTTGGGACACTGCTATCATTGTGTTTGTCTGACCTGAAAACGGCACATGGAGAAAATGTTTTTATTTAAAGTGTTTGAAGAATCAGTTCCATGTCCTTACAACTGAGACTTATTATCTCATTGTTTGTCCAAATATTCATGTGCCTATTTATTTGAGTAGATTTATGTCAGCCCAACAAGGTAGTTGACATGAGAGTGTTAGGGTTTCTTCTTCAACGTAGCTCCACATGTGACTAGTGCTGCTCATTCTCATGCGATCCATTGCACTTTCATTATGATACTGTGTCAACTGGGGAATGAGCTGCAGGTATACTGATTACTCGTCCTTGGGGTCTTGTCTGATTGTGTGGCTGCTAGCGTTTCTTGCCCTGTTGGACATGTTTTTAGCAACGTTCCTGCATTCTGAGATCTCTGCAATTACTGTGGAGAGTACAATGACTACAAAGAACTGATGGCCAGAGCCACACAGGTAAAAATCCACATGGACTTGGCAAAAATGGCACGTCAGCTGGGGAGACAACTTCTCCAGGAAGAACTGTTGAACAGTGGATGGTGTTGAACTTTATGACCTGAAAGCACACGGCTGAAGGCAGATGAGAGCTACTATAACTGAGTTTGTGTCTTTGGATGATCCAATTTCAATAATTGTACTCCACTTATGTTGCTAGTTTATATGTTGCAACACAGTGATATTAAAATATATCTATGGAAATATTTATGTATGCAGCTGCTGACTCTGTAGGCTTCAACAAAATTAGTGGGACCCCATATGTTTAAGCAGGAGAAAGAAGCAGGGATTAAAGTAACTGAAAGAGGTTTTTACAGATAATGCAGACTGTTTTACTGGCATTCCTTCAATAACCGCGTTTGAATTTGACATGCGATTATACCTTAAATGCATCTTCAGGTGTGTTTATTCAAATTTGTTTATATTTTCAGCAATTTTTTTTTTTTACCTGTGGTGCATTTCCACTTGATATTTAGTGTGCCCTTTTTGGCAAAATTCCCTAATTTTCAGTTGAGAGACATCTATTGTCAGCACAACGTTTAAGATGCAATTTCAACCCAGAACGCCAGCAATTTGCTTTGTGCTGCTTCATTTCAATGAAATTCCCACTTGTTTGCACCTCTCCTCCTACCTGTGTGCTGTGTGCCATCTCTGCACTGAACACAAAAATACCAAACAGATGCACAAAACACATTTTAAGGACAGCAAAAATCCACTTGTCGTAGTGCTACTTCAGTGCTACTAGTCGTAGTGCTGCTATTAAAGGAAAGTCTGATTAACATAACTGCACACAGCTTTAATAAAATGCACCATCTTTCTCCTTGATTGCACACCTGTACCCTACACGGTTTGTTTGCTACTAGTTTACTTTGTTTAATACAGTTAGCTGCCGAATTTCACAGACTCAAAACATTTTTTTTCAAACCATTAAGTGTTGGGTTGACATGAAGCACAAAACTTTGGCAGCAAAAATCATTAAAAATGACTCTGACTGCTGTTCACAACCTGTCAGCACAGATTCCCTTGATTTCTTCACATATTTGTACTTAATCTTAACCATGAAGTTTTAGTTGCATAAATTTAAAGCTACATAAATTATTTTGTATGGCCACTTGGGGGCAGCGGGACTGGCTGAAATGCAACACTGATGCATTAACTTTCCATAAAAAACATTTTAGCCAACTGTTGCCAATTGGCTCTCTTAAGCAAGAAAATACCATCTATAATCTGTCAGCAGTCAGGTGCTGGACAGGCAATGTGTTTGTGCAGGGTTCATCAATGTGTCTGTGTAGTTTGATTAAGTAAATAAAAAGTTCAAGTTCTTCAGTTGTCAGGTGCAATAAGAGGGGAATGAAATTTTACCACCTGAAACAAAAACATGTGTAAGTCAAGAGCTAACATAAAAGTTATAGCCTGGACCTGTTAAATGCACATTATTGTGCAACACGCTGATTGTGCAACAGGAACAGTCTCTGAGGTTTCTGATTGGACCTTATACACTTCTTGAGCACTCGTTTTGGCAGTGAACAGTTTCCAGATGACATTAAATATGAAAGTTTTTTGATAACATTTTGATAAAAAGGTATTTCAAGCAGCAGTACTTTTTCTACTCAGTGTTTTTCTTCATTTAAGCAACCCGATTGACTCTGTTGAGTTATTTAAGAGCAGAAATGGAAAGAGATAAATAGTTTTCTTTACAAGGTCTATTAATGGCTAACCTGAATTCCACTTGCACAGATAAAGGCTGCTAGTTTTCAGATAGAGCACTTGTTCAACTACGGCTGAGAACACTTAGGACAAGTCCTCTGTTTTGAGGAATTTGGGGGTTCAGACATAAACTACTGGCCTATACATTTTTGAGATTTTGATTCTTTCAGAGTAAAGACCTTTCAGTAAAAAAATTAGTTATAATGAAGAGGATTTTATGTTTTCCACCACAGCTTCAAACCTGGCAGTATAGAGAAAGTTTTGAAACATTTAGACCACAACAAAATTGACAAAACTATAAAACTGTTTGGTTCGATTAACTAGGAAATTTTGATTTTCTCTACTTGCTTTTTCTTTCTTTCTTTTTTTAAAACATTTTTCTAAGATGAGTAGGGTTGTGCTGGGTGACTTTGGACTCATGACCTCAGTAAAATCCTGGCTACAGCCCTGATTGAGAGTCTCCTCCTTCCTCAATTCAGATGTGGACAGTGTGGCCACTCAGTATGCAAACCCCCTCCACCCTAACTTCCATCTTCTCCAAACTTATTCTCTCCTTTCTCCTCCCTGCTCCAAAAACTCCCCGGTTCCTGTGGAGTGGCTGGTTTTGTGTGGCCCCCAGCACTGTCCCGTTTTTATCACTCCTCTGACGGGTTACCCCGGTCCCCCTCGCACCTGCGCCGCTCCCAGGTCCCTACAGGAATGCGCTGAGGCTTGTAATCGCCTTTGTGGGGGCCATTGAGTTGTATGGCTGACTGAAACTTCCCAACCTCACAGCGCGCTGGCCGCTGAATGGGACTCAGCGTGGGGCGACTCTCCAAACCACGGACGCTGCCAAATTCCTACAGTGGCGCTCCACAATCACTCCCACACAGGCCCCGATATACCGCCAGGCAGGAGGGACGGGAGGGGAAGGGGGGCCGGGATGTGGTGGCAGTGTGTGTGTGTGGAAGTGTTGGGCAGAGACATGAAAAAAGTCTACATTTAACTCCAAACAAGACGGCCACTTTTTGCGTTGTATCACCACTTCGGATGGACGTGGCACAAACACGTCATGGGATTTTGACACTTTTCGATAAGCGAATAGTGGTTTAGAGTAACAATAAACCAAATATGATTTTTTTTTCATTTTAATATCTCACCTCTTGTCAAAAAGTTCCAGTGCAGATGCTATTCCAACAACGGAGAAATCTGAAAAATAAAAAAAGGGAAAAATAAAAAAAGCGTTTAAATGCTAGACAAAGTTTGAAAATAAGCAATTTCTCATAACTTTCAGAACATTTGTGCTGCGTTTCGGTGCATTAGGTCTGTGTGCCGGCATATAGCGTGGTAGCTGTGGGTAGATAGAGCAGCACTGCAGGATTAAGAGGCAGCAAGATTGTTAAACATGTCAACGTGTAATTGCACGATAAGGCCCTTCCGAGGAATTCATTGGCCCAGTTGCTTTCTCTATTCCGCGCTAATCTCGCCCGGCACATTCGCTCTGTGCAATCTGTCTCCATAATCTTCTGTGACAGAGCGGGCGACGAGAGCAGGCTGCTTGGTAATTTTTTTAGGAAAGGGGGGAGACGCGGAGAAAATATGCAGAGGCGTGATAAAGTGACGCTAATTATCCCCATTTAGGACAGGGAGTGCAAGGGATCGGGGCTTTACGAGCAGCCGAGTGTGCGCTGGAGCTGATGGCCTCCTAGCACAGAATATATCGGTGGCTACAAGATAAGAGTATCGCACGGTGGAGAGATTTATTGGCCGGTCAGCTAAACGCACGCGCAAGCACGCACAAACACACCACACACAACCTTGGAAACACACACACGCGCGCGCACAGCAAACATCGCTGCCACATTGCTTGTATACAATGCACCCTACACTTACCCCTCTTCCACCTCAAGGTGTAATTTATTCGGGTTAAATTTGCCAGAACGCTCCTCTTTTTAGCCTGGCGATGCGCCGTGACGCGCTCCGCCTCTCCGGGCTTTCAGTGTTAATCCGCATCTCTTCACATCAACAGATAAGATGCAAAACACACGAGGAGGCCATCCCATGCCATAGGCTGCGCGCTGTGGTGCGGGAGATGTCTCCATAGATGCGGTTTCTTTTGGGTTTTGGAATTTAAACTAATTTCCAGACATTGTTCCTCTGATTTCTTTAAATAGATTAATACGCAGCCAGACGTTACACGCTCCACTATGAGGCCTAACAGGTTTAATTGACATACCATGCAAGTCTTCATCAGTGTGAAATAGGCCCTTTAACTATGTATTTGAGATTAATTGATTTTTTAAAAATACCTAAGTAGGCATAAATTTCCCTCATTTGCATTTGTATGGCTATTAGCCTACATCTACATATGAGGCCTACAGGCAACAAAAAATGTACATGTCAAAACCAGCAGTGGCTCGTCAAAAAAATGACGTAATTTTCAGAATAAATCTCCATTATTTTAAGAGGATTAATAACCCGAATGACATAGGTCGTTTTTGTTTGATGCACAATGAAGGTTATTTTCTTTTTAAATCAAAGGCACTAAAACTCACAGTCATCTACACAGGCATCTACAGCTCTGTATTTCTGATGAGTCATCAGTAACCCCATAAACTACTTGTCACTAATGTGTTTGGCCACTGGCAACTTAAAGTTCAGTCTGCGCAACGAAGTAGGAAAAAAGATTTTTTTTTCTTTCCTTTACAATTACCGACGGTTTATTTCCACGAGAGTCTTGCAATGTTTATATCAAACATGAAATGAATGGTTAAATCCTTCATGTGCCTCAGTTTTTCAAGCTCCCTTTCTTTTCCTGGACTGCATCAAGAGTCAAAAGCAAAAATACAGAAGCTCAGACTCAGACTAAAAGATGTTGAGACCATGCACGAAGGCAGCACTTTGAATAAAACAACTCTTATTACAGACGTGATGCATAATTTTCAACACTCCTCATTTGACTAGCAAGATTACCAAATTGCAGCTAAAGAAATCAAGATTTATTAGGAAATTTCTGGGCGCACGCAATTTTCTGAGATGTGTTTTATTGTTGGTCACCACGAACCACCGATGTATAAATTATGCTGTTAAGCCAGTCTGTCATATGTTTTCTCCTCAAGTATAAACAATGAAATGCCGCAAGACAAATTGAAGGTTTAAGAACTCTTTGTCCCAAAGGCTCTGATGTAAAATAACCCAGCTTGGGTAAAAGATAACTGAGAATGGAGTCTTTAATCAATAATAAAAAAAACAATCCTTTAATCGCCGAACTGTTGATTAGCCTTTATGTTATCGCTCTTTACTTCATCTTTATGAGTCTTAAAAGAGTTATGTCAAATGTTCAAAACAAAAGCAGTGACATTACATTCAAACTTCACTCTGATTCACAATTTTTTTCTCAGTGCATCAAAAATATTTAATCTATTTTAATGATTTATTGTAGACCGGTATACTGTCACTAATATTTACCCAATGTAAATCCATGTTTAATAAGTCAATTCCAAAGTAAATGAGTTATGGGCTTTTTGTGGGCTATTATATTTTCAGTGAAGAGATATTGATAATCTTAAATTTGATGAGATTCAATTAAGTGATGGACCTATGACACAATTTAACAATTTATTAACAAAATAAAAATTCTATTTACACTGATCAATGAAATAACTATAAAAATGTTAACATAAAAATAATGTAGTATTTTTTCTGCTTAATTTGAACACAGTCGAATTTCATGGAACATTATAAGGGGTGATAAAATTTGTTATGGAAATTTTTAGGTAAAACCTGTCATATCCGTTAAAATATAGGGATGTTTCGTTCATCACTAACAGGTGGTTGGACATATGAGGCCTACTTGTACCCTATAAAATCTGGTGTTTTTTCCTCTTGTTTTTTTAAATACAATATTTAAAATGTGCAGTGAATCATATTTATATGAAAGGAGAATGTGGGCCATCGGCTTGGCTTGATTTAATTATTCAAAATGACATTTAAATATGGTTTGGCCTATACGCCACAGAAATAGAAAAAGAGGCTTTTTTCCTCTAATTTTTCAATAAATGTCTCATTACTCACAAAAAAGTTAAGCCCAACAACATCTTCCTACCAAAATGGTTCCCTCATAGGCCTGCAGACGAAAGCTTTTACGCACAATTACGCACAAACAATTAGGCTATTTAAAAGCTCGTGGGATCTTTGTCCAGCAGCGTGTCAAAATTTAAACAAGGTGGCTATTTTTCCGGAGGCTCGGCTCGGCAATAATCATGTGTCCTAAAACGTGAAAAACACTCTTGTAAGAACATTATAAAAAAATAATCAATCTAAGACCGTCTTCTTAAGAATCAAAGCAACATCTTGTGAAATTTATTCAATTCTTCTTCATTGCAATATCATGGGCTTTTCACCTGCAGAAAAGCACTTAAATTACAACAGCAGTTGCCCGTCATCCTTTGAAATATTAAAATTATTCACAATTTACAATAATTAGAGTTACAATAAAAAGAGATGATTTCCAAGAATTAAGACACAGGCTTCTGCAAATAAACACAAATGTTTAAAGAATGTGACTTTCCCATATCTTTTAAAGCACTTTCTTAAGATTATGACACGTTATCTCATTTTCAATAACTTACAGAACCCCGAAATTATGAGACAATTGAACCAAATACCCCCATGTGAGCCTGGCGTAACCCTCAACTAAGACTGTGAAGTAATGGACAAAAAGATGATAGCACAATAACCAATATCTCAGCATCATATTCGTTATATAATTCCACTGGTGGCTTTTCAAAAAAGCCGAGATGAATATGCTATTTACCCTTCATTTACAATATCATAAACATTCTGTACAAAATGCAGGTAGTTCTCTGGACCGGGTTACTTAGAAAAGAGGTAAATATTTGGTTATGTGTTCGTTTGCAGTTTTCAATTATTCTGTGAGTTCTAAATATGTGTTAGAGGGACCGTCCCGTTCACTCCAGCCGTGGCGCTCTGGTAATGCTGCGGCAAGGCATGGAGTCTACTTTGCATTGACGGGTCCCCCGGTTCTCCGGTCGGTAAATACATGCTTATCATCTCTCTCAAGTCTCCGGGGCAAGGACCCCGTGAGTGTGTGCTGCTGACGGGAGGGCTTACACTCGGCTCCGACTTCACCAGCGACCCTAACGTCCCCATGGCAGCTGAGGAGGAGACGCCGGAGCCCTGGTGCTGTGTGTAGGTGATCCCGCCGTAGCCGGATGGAGAAGCGTTCATGTAGCTCTGAGAGTTTGAGATGGGGCTGTACTGCAGGGCTGTCATGTCGTAGCGGTGCATTGGCTGGGGGTTGTGTGAGTGATGGTGGTGTGAGTGGTGGTGGTGGTGCGCCCCGCTCCCCGGGTGCTGGCTGTAGGCTAGCTGAGCCTCCTGCATCATCGCTGCGGCCGCCGCGGCTGCAGCCACCTGCCCCGAGTACGCTCCGTTCGCCCAGCCGTTCATGTGCGCATAGCCGGAGCTGGCGGAGCCTCCGTGACCGCCGGGGCTCTCTAACCTCTGCCCGACCCCGGATGAACTCATTCCGACCCCTAAACCAACTCCACCGCCCCCACTGGGCCCAGAAAGCAGTCCACCAGCAAGGGAATATTTGTCCTTTTTCAGCAGCGTCTTGGTCTTCCGTCTTGGTCGGTACTTGTAATCCGGATGCTCCTTCATGTGCATGGCTCGCAACCGTTTCGCCTCGTCGATGAAAGGGCGCTTCTCAGCCTCGGACATCACCTTCCACTCGGCGCCCAACCGTTTGCTGATCTCAGAGTTGTGCATTTTGGGGTTCTCCTGTGCCATCTTTCTCCGCTGCCCACGGGACCACACCATGAACGCGTTCATCGGTCTCTTCACCCGCTCCTGATTCGCTTTGGACCCGCTGTTCGGCCCCGTTTGCCCCGTGGTCGTGTTCGTCTGGGGGCCGGGGGAATGGAGGTCAGTTTCCATCATCATGCTATACATTCACCTGGTTTTAAACTTCGCCACCAACAGAGAAAAAGTCTATTTCAAGATAGGTCAGGCGCGCACAAGATCGGGTGCGCAAAGGATGGCTGGGTTAGAAAATTAATATTCTAACCCCCAATGAATCAATTACGAGATAAAAATTAATCCGAAATGGGATGTAAAGTGTTCTCCAACCAGTATTTCACCTCTTCGCCTAGGTTGTTTCACATCCACTGTGATAGAATGCGCATTTGAGCCACTTTCCCTGTCGGAGTTGAGAAGTTGGTTAAAGCGGCGGCCATATGATGCGCACTGACAGCGGTTAAATGAGCCACAAGCGGCCAATGAGGCTCTAGCAGCAGATTGATTTGCATGGCGTTTGGTCAGGTGACTAGAGGACCATAGAGGAAGAACACACCGGAGGAGGAGGAGAAGGAGGAGGCAGAGAGGAGGGTCAATCCCACAAATAGCACAAGGCATTTGAAATTTCCAAACACGCTCTCAGAGACTTCAGCGAAACAAAAATAACTAAGATTTGTTAGCGGTGATGTTGCGGCCAAAAGGTGGGTGCAGTCTGTGATTACGATGAGTCAAACATCAACATAAAAAATGGTATGCTCACTGAATTAAAAAAAAAATACTTTAAAGCACAGCTTCCATATCAAATAGCGTTTAAATTCCAAGCCTTCAATAAAAAGTTTGGATAAAAATGAGTTTACTCTCATGTTTCTCTCTATAAATGTACTCGAGACTGAGACCGTTTCCTGTCACATTTAACAGTTTTTTCTCAAGTTCACTGTGCGTCCAACAGGCCAAGTGCATTTTCCTGCCCTGGAATGAAACTACAGAGTCCCCAAACCAATTCACTCTGACACGACTTGATGCTCAGCCAGCGCCTTAAAAACATTTTTTTACACCATCCCTCTCTCTCTCTCTCCCTCTCTCTCTCCCTCTCATGGTATGTAATTAAAGTGCGTAATAATAGTAGGTGTCAGCGAGAGAAATTACACACACTGAATGCAGAAGATGATGTGAAAGAGATTTGGTGAAAAACTGTTGGTCTAAGAGGAGAAGCCCCTGAGGATGGATAGCCATATAATGATGTGACAGAGCCGAGGCAAAGCGCCGTTATCGCCGTCTGCTGGTGGTGGTGAATGAGTCCTGTCATGCCTGTGTGTGTGTTTGTGTGTGTGTGTGTGTGTGTGTGTGTGCACCTAAAGATGAAAAGAAAGGCCACATGTAAACTGCTGTCATTTTTAGTGGACTTTTTTATATGGCCTTATACATTTTATGTTGCCTATTAAACATCCAAGTCATGCAAACCGTTTGCAAAACCACGAGAGGGGAAACGGGTCTATGTGTCTCCGGGTCCGCGCATATATAATTCAGATTTCACAGCTGACCTCCCCTGAAAAGCCCAATCAACCTCTAATTGAAAGGGAAAACGAAATACCACTTCCCGCGGCGAGACTAACGATTTAATCATTCTATCGTTATTTGCTGTGTTTTTTAATTGGAGCTTAGCTTGATGTGGCTCTCTGTTTAGGGCCCGAGGGAGCGGGATCACTCGGAGGGATCCGTGCGTCTTTGGTAACGGGGTTAACGGGCTATCACAATGGTCAATAAAACGTTTCCAGTGGTCCGGGCCATGTGGCTTAAGGCCCGACGAGGATGACAATATAATGATGACACCCGGAGAGCTCCGAGGCGGTTAGTGCCAGTTAAGCCATCACATCAGAAAACCAACCAAACAACCAACAAACCAACAAACAAACAAACAAAAAACAGAAGAAAACAATACTGACGCTTCTTGATATGTAAACGTTTCTCATTTAATCGGCTAAATATGCAATTGGACAATGATTACGACGGTCAGATTAATTGAAAATATG
This sequence comes from Acanthurus tennentii, assembly GCA_029783805.1. Classification (NCBI taxonomy): domain Eukaryota; kingdom Metazoa; phylum Chordata; class Actinopteri; order Acanthuriformes; family Acanthuridae; genus Acanthurus; species Acanthurus tennentii. The sequence goes on from JAPZDZ010000005.1 coordinate 7,107,951, forward strand.
AAGCCTATTTTTTAAAATTAAAGTTAAATTGAGACTTAATATTTTATTTGCCAAATACAATACTACTAATAAAAGCTAATATAAATTCAATTTCATAATTCTGTTTCAAAATATAAGAAGCTGCACCTTAAAGCTAAAACTAAGACCTTTAAGTGTTTTTTTAAAGCACCGATACTTACGTTAATACAGATCTAAATATTCTAATTGTGAAATGATAATAATTCACGGTGAAGATAATCAACCTGATGAAGTAGGTTAAATTAAAATTTAACAATTAAAGCTGTTTTTCATGGTGTAGATTTAAGAATCGCTTGGGAATAATCGTGAAATAATCATCACTATTATGATTATTATTTGTTTTTCTCATTGTTAAGTGAATTCAGGATTGTGGAGGATTAGCCTTTGTGGTGTCACTGGGACCCCGGCGGCCCCTGTTTACTCTCTCTGTCATCCCCTATCAGTCACTCCTCCTTTAACAAACCTCCTTTCAAATTTCCTCGCTCCTTTTGTGCGCGGCCTCGGCGACGGGATGCGTGCACTGCGATGATGGTCAAGGGTCAGAGCAGCTATCCACCCCCCCCCCCATACCCCCCACCCACCATAACTGAACAAATAAATAAATGAGAGAAAGATTTTGATTAAATACAACACATCATGCACTGCAGGCGTCATTGTTCCTCTGAATCGCAGCAAACTCCTGCATCCCTCGCAAAGTGACCGTCACGCACTAAAAAACTCTTGACCGATTGTGTCCAGGTTACCACCCCCCCTTTAATCTGTGATCGTTTTTCCTAAAGCTTTAAAGCCAGAACAACAATTCCAGCGAGCGGTGCGGTGCGTGGCTGTACCTGTGTGCACAAGCCAGCGCGCGTGGAAACTGGCTGATATTGGCTTCTAGTGGGAGAAAAATGGGGGTTGTGATCACCTGCTGATGACCTGCACACAAACTGGGTTAAATAAGAGAAAGCAATTGTTTTCGAGCTTCAGTCTAGACGCCCTAAAATCTAAAGATGTGATGATCAGCCCCCGCCACACCCGCCCCCTGAAAGGTAAAAACACCACAGAATCATGTCACCTAAATACTGACAGCCACCAAGCCGCATAAAACATTTCACTCTTTAATAAACACTTCAAAATTTCTACAGCATGCAGTATATTTTTCTCGTTAATCCGGTGGAATAAAAGTGGCGCAGGTGATAACCACTCACTCCCGAGTAGATCAGTAGCCGATAATGTCACTTCAGTAAAATTAAACTGAGTCGAATAGAGAGCAACTGGTAGCAGCACCATGAGCTGCGCGCCCTGTGCAGCCAAACCCTGCTGGATCTCACATGTCCCAAAATAAAACGACAGCCTGCAGCTAGAAACACATAATATCTGCACAGTAAAGCGCTGACGTTCCCAAATAAAGGTTGCCAATGAGGAGACTCAGTGAATGAGATAAAAAAAAAAAACGCTCAAGCTCGCTTTAGTCTCCTTTTTGTTAGTGCTGAGACAAAATAAATTTTACGCATAAAGAAAAGGTTAATATTGCATCGACACGTTAAATACTAAAATGCCTTTTATTTGCGTTCGGAATTGTCATATGCAAACTTACGCATGTTCCACTCGTTCACTCTACTCCAGACCAAGTGGGCAGATTTCTCCCTCCATACTGCTAAAGCCGTCCTAAACCCTCCAAAGCTTCATGTAAGACCGCTACTCCCACTACAATCTGGCCGCTCGAGTGCCAAGGCCATCCGTGCCCGGTGCCCAAACCCACCACTCAACACACACTGAGGGGCAGAGACGAGAAGAAATGACATTTATTACACACTCTAAAAAAGACAATTCCAAGTTATTGTTTCTCTCTGCGAAAGGGGGCTTGCTTCTAACATAATGAAGCGTCTTTTGTGTGGCACAGAACAATACAAAACAAGTATTCTAATAAATAGCCACTTTTTTTGGCTCTCCAGGATGAATGGGCTGGAGCGGCGGGGTTCTGAAAGGCAGCTGTGCCGCATTCGGGGAGGAGGGGCGAGGACTTGAGGAGGAGCCCCGCAACCCCATGGCCTCCTCCTGGATACTGACTCCCATTACTGATCCTGGAGCAGGAAAGGATAAAAAAAAAGAGAGGGGTGGGGGTTGTGGGGGCGGGGTGGGTTGACTTTAGTGACTGTTTTCACTCAGGTCATACACTGTGTCCAACAATGTGATCCTCAAATCATTAAAATATTGCTCCATACTGTGAAGTCTGCAGCATCCAATTAGATTTAGCTTATTTGAAACTGCACAGCTTGCAAGCATATGGCTCGGACAGCTCCTAGGAGGGGAAACACACACACAGACACACACACACGACTGCATAAAACACAGCTGGGCTCATGAAAGGTGTCTTTTTTACGCAGAGGTTAACAGTTTTGAGACACAGCACTATCAGCACTTGTTTCACACATGTAAGTCTGTTCAATCTACTTGCAAACTCGGTGTTGATCACCTCGCAGAATAATTTCTTCTCAGTCTAACCCCCACATGTCCTGTTTGTTGTGCAAACACAGGAGCAGAGTCTGGTTGAGCGGCTCCCTTCGTGAATCAAGCGTCTGACTCCTTCCCTGCCTGTAGCAGCATCCAGGCTTCACGGCTGCCAGAGCTGACAGACTCCCTGACTTGTAGCTGATGTAGCTGGCAAGTGTCTCAGCTGCATCTGCTTACTGGTGCAGCCAAGGTGAAAAATTTGTCAGTCCTATAAAAGCAAAATCCCAGCCTTCTATTGTTTAGGAGCGAGGACTCAACAAATCAGACTCTTGGAGATGCTGTGACCAACATTTATTGTTGTATAATGACCTGATGGGCTAAACTGGACAGGCAGTAGGCATGCATTTGACTTCTACAATGACATAGGGGGATTTCACCACCCATTTAAATCACAACAATCACTCCTCAAAAAAAAAAATTCTATGATATCCCTCGTGGTAGATCTTGACTGGTGGTTAACCAGTTTCTTTTTTTATTTACTTTTCAGCCCAGTAAAATGATTGCCTCGCTGCAGATTAAAACAGCCTTTACATCCTGTCATTTTTAGATGAATCAACTGAGATTACTTTGTCACTCTGCAAGATGTACTGCACCAAATAAGTACTACACATGAAGCACACAAGCAAAAGATTGACACAAAGTGGTAAAGCTAAGTAAAAGGCAATGCTGAAACTATTAAGGTTAAAAAAAAGGATGGAGAGAGAGAGAGAGAGAGAGAGAGAGAGAGATAAGGTCATGTTCAGGCTTAAAAGCACAGAGAGAAGAGTGAGCCAATTGGCTAAAAGCAGAGGTCTAAGCTCAGTTCATATGATCGCTCTCAAACACACAAACCTCTATAATATGACAGTCAAAAAACCCAAAGAGCTGAAAAACAGGGAGAGGTAACAACACACACTTCGTAAAAGGGCATAGGGATGATGCTTCAACAAAAAAGAACTATATTCTATATTATTACACTAAAAATATTTCATCTTTTAAATGATGAAGTACTGAAAACAACAAGGTACACAATTGAATAAATAATACATTTTAATGTTTATGCTTATTTGATAATTTGAACAAAATATTAATAAATGGAGGATATTTTATTGGTTTACCAAAGTAGAAAATGCAAATGCAATATGGTAATAAAAGGTAGAAATTGATGAATAAAAGCTTGTAGTACGACAGAAAAATATAAAATAAAATACTTTAAAGTTAAATGAAAGCCAGCGCTATAGAAACTGGTTAATGTTACCAGCACGTTCCAGTAAATAGCATAATGCAGTGTACTTATTGAGCTTTAAAGCAGGATGGTAACCCCAAACTGACAAACTGAAAGTGCGATTTTTTGACAGAGAGAACATAACATGCCATTCAAATCTGGGGCACTCTTGTCTACAAGCAATTTGTTCTTTTGTTGCTCCATGTGCTCTATTTTCATCTTCTTCTCTTGGTAAAATTGTAAGAGAAGAGCATATAAGGGCTTGATGGAGTGGTGAGTCAGAGACAGGATGACAGGAACAAGTGAGAAAGAGAGTAAGAAAAAAAAGGAGGCAAGAGGGAGGGAGAGAGAGAGAAGGAGAGAGAGAGACCAGGGAGGCCAATGTCAATCCCACGGCAAACAGCAGTGGATAATCATGGGCTTTAGGAAAACACTGTGTCCATAATGCTATTACCCGGGATTACCTACTCCAGCAGAGAAGGCGAGACTCTCTTCACAATGTGCCACAGACCTTTCAGATAATCATCTTATCACAGATGACAAACCCAGAAGAAACATCCCATTATTCAAGAAGGGGGGGGAAAAAATCTACAGCATGTTTGGATGAAGACATATTGTAAGCCTAAATTATTCGAGTGGAAAAATATCAGATTTTGAAATTAGGACGCCAGTCGCTTTTCCTCTCTCTCTCTCACTCTCTCTCTCCCTCTCTTTCATTCTCTCACTGTCTCTTTCTCCCAGGGCACTTTCCCCTTTTCCCGCAGGGCAATTAGAGACAAGATTTTTATGCATTGTTCAGCTTATCAATTAGCCATAACACCTTCCCCTCTGATTGGTCTGTAATGAACGTAATGGTTTTAACAGTCAGGAGTTGCAACTCTTAGAGGTGCTGTGCTAATGGTGTCGCCACGACGATGGAGTCACGGTAACAGCTCTGCAGAAAAGCAGGAGGAGGAGGTAGTAAGTCAGCTCTCCCTAACACGTCTCTAATTAGCGCTCACAGTCAGTCATTACTGATGTAATAGGGTGTAACACTAATGGCTATCAGGCAAGCCCCCACAAACAACAGAGGGGGGTTCTTGTAAGGTGAGAGGAGCAGAAAATTTATGGAGCACGGAGGGGGGGAAAAAAATCAGGAGATTATAGTTAGGAGAGGAGGTGAAATGGAAAGTGGTGGGGGAGGGGGGGTCAAGGAGTGAGGGGAGTGATTAAGGGAGAGAGCGCCAGGCAGCAGAGAAGGTTTTTAAGTACAGTCAGCAGACAAGGTCAGGGCCCATTAATGGAATATCTTTCTTTGATGATGGTGAAATCTGTCGTATTGGACACTGTCCACATATAGAGACGGACAAGACAAAAAAAAAATGAATAACTATTGAGGAGGTACGAGCAGTCGGGTGCACCGACAGGACGACAGAAAGAGACCGTGAGGGAGGAGGGCAGTTAGACAGGCTCCTAGTTAACCACTTTGGCCACCTTAGACCTTGTTAGCATTGATGCGCTCTGGAGTCCATTCAGCTGGTGAAGCATGTTTTTACACTTTTCAATACTAAACTACAGCAGCTGCAGCAAAACAGAGTGACAGAGGTAAAGATCCAGGAGGCGGAGGAAAGGAAACCAATGAGCTATAAGCTCTCCTCACACCCTCTGTCTCAGGGGCACAACTATTAGTCCTGACACATCAACATCAGCCAGTGTCAGGCCATCGGTGAGAGTCTTGTTTTGGTAGTGGGTCCTTTACTGCTGGCACTGGTTGCCCCTTATTAGTGGCTCTTCGGCCAATTGAGCATGTTGTTGAATAAAGAGAAGTTAAAGGAAGTTTTTCCTCGCCACTGTCGCCAGGTGCTTGCTCAT
>JAPZDZ010000005.1:7126551-7157347 GCA_029783805.1 Acanthurus tennentii
CCCAACTAGTGGCACAAAGATGGCAAAGCTGGACGGCCAAAGAGGTGGGAAGGTGAATTAGAAGAAGAACAGTTCTGTCAATCCTCACGTCTCCTCTCCCCTCAGGTGATTAATGGACTGAGTATCAAGTCAATGAGTCATTAGGCTAAATCATGCAAAAGATAAATGTGATATTGTTCTTAATGGATTCATACCTCAGGTTCTGATTTCAGATTGGACCTTTAAGCCTGTATGGTCAGTTTTAATAATGCTTGACCAACAATAAAGAAATGTGAATTCCACTGAGTAGCTGACAGGTGTGACATTTTCTTGAAATGTTCGAGTGAATATTGTTCATATCGTTTTTCTGTTAATGTGAACTTGTTCTGAGAGGATGTCAGGCTCTTATTTCAGTTATTCAAAGAAAAGTCACCTCAAAACTTTAAAAAATTCTCCACCTGTGAGAAAACACCACTGAGGACATTTTTTCTCCTGCAGTAAATGATGTACAGGGGGTTGCTCTGCAGGTTGGAAGCTGGCAAGTGCTGCTGTTTTAGAGCTTATACAAAGTTAAGCTGCTGCTAGAAATTATAACAAGCAATGATTCTGCAGCAGTTTAAACTGTAAGGTGATTTGTAACACTGACATGAGGTAGTTATTTTGCTGTATAAGTAAGAACCACCATGCTCATAGGAGGGTAATTTAAATCCTGTACAGTTTATGCTTGTAAAACATCTGACTTGTGAGCAGGAAGATGTAATGGAGATAGAAGAGCCAGAGTAAACAATTCAGGTGAAAAAAAAACATGTAAGTGAAGGTTGCTTTGAGAGGAGGATGAGATGAGAACCGAGGAGGGAGAAAGAAAAGTGAAGAAGAAAGAAAAGTGTTTACTGGAAGACCTAAGAAAATGTCTTGTCAATTATCTTCTACAATGAAGGACAGTAATTCTTTCTTAGTGTAGAGGCCAGAAAACAAAGACGGCTCTTTCCTACCTTTGTCCTACAGCCAGTCAACAATAAAGACCTACAATCAAGAGGGAAATAAGAAGTTCTCTCTTCAAGCAATTTCATTGAAAAAGAATCGCACAAACGTGCTGTGTCTTCACAGAAGACAGGTAAATGTGCTGAAACTTGAAACACAGTAAGCAGACCGAGCAAAACAATTTTTGAGCATTATTAAATGTGATACACATAGTCTATTACTGTTTACCCCAAACACTACAGATACACCCTCAGGGAATTGCATGCGTGAGGATATATAACTTGGTGAGGCACCTGTGTGTGGCTCTTAAATACCCCTATCATCCCTATCTAATTACAAAAATTGATCATTTCTACCCTAATGACAGTTTCTAGGTTCAGTTTTTGTTCCAACTCTTTTAGAGGTGCTAATTCAATTTTATGAACATGATGGAGGCTGCGCTTTGTGGTGTTATTGAACCGTAGTGTATTGTCAAAAGAGGTGTTTCAGTTTTTAAGCCCGCTCTTGGATGTAAATGAGACAGGCTGACTAATAATTCTATAATTAATGACAATATAGTTGGTATAATGTGATACAACTGCTATGCCAAAGACTCCTGCTTCTAAGCATTTAAAACCCTTCAAGATCCAAAAACTGTGACGTAACTAATATGTTTAAAAACTTGTGATACAATCTTGTATGATTATACATGGATTTGCCGTGATCCTCAAAGATCTCAAAGGCACCACTAAGATGGGCAATTTGTGTTGTTTACTGTAAATATTTCTGTTTTCACAGTAGACAACTTGCAATTGTCTGCATTCTTTAAGTCACTAAGGCTTGTGGTTCAGACAATCTCGCTGCGATGAAATCAATATCACCAATAAAAAATGAATGAGAATCAGTGCCCTCTCGGTTGATGTTAGTCATGAAAATGTGGGAGTCATCAACTTCCCTCTTTGACAACTGCTTCTATAGCACACTTATTCTAGTATGTGAATTTTCAAAGGGAAGAATCACCTGATTTCAGTGTTGACATAAAATGGTACTAATATAAATAATGTCCTGGGTTTGTGCTTTGACTACATGTGACAAATGGACTCAATTCACTTGAGTAATTGAGTACCAGTTGTAAATGTAACCTAACAAAACATATAAAGATGTAAGACACATGGCGCTTCTACAGTGTGAGCGCTTTAATACAGCACACAATATAACAAGCTATAGACTTGTGTCCTTTTCACTGACGCACACTGAAAGTGTTATATAACTTGTAGAACTATGATGTATGAGGTTTTCACCTAACCACATGCTGCATGTGAGGTGAAAACCAGCTGAAAATAGAGAACGGGAAATTTCAACCTGAATGCAACTCCCTCAATTGTAAATTTACACTCTTAGGACTTGCCTACCTTTGGATTCACTTAACTTTCACCTGCCCTTTACAAGAACCGATCTCTTATTTAGTTGCTTGCTCTCCCCGCGTGGCCTGAAGAATGATAATTGTCATGATCTAGCCTGCACTTTACCATAGGATCTCCAGGGCAGTGAATATAAGCAATAGATAAAATCGGGTCTTAACCGTGTTCACTTTGCAATGGATGCTATATAGCCCATTGGCGACAGGTAAGTAAAAGGTGGCAGTGGAGGTCTACAAACAAGCCGGCATTGTCGTTATGCCATTCATATGGGTTTGTGCAATAAAATGATGTAAACTCCAACTACATGAAGTGACTTGTTGAAAATGCTGCCTAACTATCAGCTGTCAATGATACAGTACACTGTGCAGAGAGTGGCTTAGTGTTTTTCTTTATAAAACTCTGTTTATCTAGCATGCACAAAAGAACTCTGGCCAGTTTAAAACCGGCATTTTAGTCGTCATTTATGTTTCAAATTTTGACCCTTAAATCAAAACCTAACTGGCAACAAGGCTATCTAATTTCTAAGCTTATTAGCCTGGATCACATAAATGTCTCAGCGTTGTCATGTAGAATACCTGTAAGGCAGTAATAGCACACCTTTACCACATCACAGAGCCTACAGACTGTACATGCAGATGTCAGGGATCAAGCACTGCTTGGCTGATTAGTTTTCTAGCAAAGTATAAATGAGACTATCTTACGGCACAGTGATTATAGCTGCTGGCTCATGGCAGTGGCCTTAATGTTGGAGAGACATGAATCTTTTCTACCACCTCCACCTCTACCTTTTCCATCTTTCACAGTGCTAAAAATGTATATTACCATTTCCTACCTTCCTCAACCTGCTGTTCAGTCAAAGCTAAGCCAAAGGACAAGATAAGGGACACTGCAGTATGTACAGCGAGCCATAATCACATAATAGCACCGACAAGGACACGAGAGAACTGAAACCAATTTCCCTTCCATATAGAAGTAAACATAAGGGCAAGCATTCAGCTGCATTAAATTCCAGGTAGAAATTGCAAAGGAAATCACCTTGATTTAAAAACAAGCAGAAATGTTTACTTTTTTTTTTTTTTTTTTTTTTTTTAATGGAGAAGCTGTTTTGAGGGCCATGCAGCTCTCACTGCTGTGCTAATTACAACCTTATTAGCCAGGAAGGACTCAGGTGCTGCAGAATCCTTCAGTGAGGGCCATCTGTAGCTGACAGTGCCTAGAAGGCCGTGTCATCCAGCCTCAATGGTTAATGAACAAACACAAGGATTTTCTCTCAGATTCATTATCTTCACAATGAATGAATTCCAGGTCCTTTTGCTTGTCGTTCTCAGCATATTATCTTCCCATCAGCCTGTCAATCACCCTCAGCCCACAAACAAACCCCTATCTGCCGACACAAACAGAGATGTGCACTGTCTAACACACACAAGTACTGAAACACGCAAACATGCACGAAAAGGCACCCACACACACACATCTTTACACACACATACAATCAGATCAGCTAATTAAGATGTGGCGGCTGAGTGGGAAGTAAACTCAAACAGGGCTGGACAGATGTCTCACTCTGGTGACTTCAAAAGGGAAATAAAGAACACAGGGCCATGTAATGTGATTTAGATATAATGCTTCCAGGTCAAGGGTGATGGCTCGACCGCTGGGCAGTGGGAGAGCAGCTGACAGGCGTGTAACTAACCATGACGGATGGGAATTCAATGGAGTGCCTACACTACACACTTGGAGCTAGACGGGAACAAATTACATGGCTGACCACCTTGTCGGCTGCAGCAGAGGAGAAGAATCATTCGTTCCCAGAGTTTTTTTTTTTGACACATGTATGGGCTATAATCAAGTCAGACAAGACAGGACTCTGAGAAAAAATCCTCCTCTCTGACCCTACAAAAGTAATGTCCAGTCTCAATATGTTCATTCCTGCATTCAAAAAGTGTGAGACAGTTTTCAACGGTGAGTGTGTTACAGTAAATGTCCTAAGTCACAGTGATATTACAATTCCTTTTTTTCCTGAGAAAATTGTTGTTTTTGTTTTGACTTGTGTGCTTGAAAGGTCAAATTTTTCACCTAGTTTGATTAGTGCAGTATCTGTGGGGGCACTAATAACAGTTTTTTTTAATGTCACAGTAATATTAAAGAGGAAGAAGTTGTTAGCCATTACTCAGCCTCTTGAGTTATTGAAGTTATTGATTGTGTGTTAATTCATGTGTTTTTATTGGTAATTATAATAATATTTAACATTTTGATTAGCACGAGATTTAGCTAGAATTTTTATCTCTAAACTGTCAGTGGATGTCTTGTATTTTTTAACTGCAAACTAAATCTTTTTACTAGTACAAATAAAGTAACCTGAACCTGATGTCATGGTTCAAATGATGGAGAAACAAATGGACTGAAGTTAGAGAACTTCTCTTTGTTGCGAGTAATATTAGTTTGCCCGGTTGCTATCGCCACAACTGGACTCATAAAAGTTAGCTACAGTTTTCACCTTTGTGAATGTTTGGTTTTCATGCTCTTTATCATGATTTAACATTTAGTATGTAACATATCTACATTTAAAAAATCTAAAAATGACTGTGCTGTTATATATTTTGATGAGTTGTGTACCTACATTTCCGAGTCAGTCCGCTTTTTATTTGCAATGGTGGCCGTTTCACAATGAAATAAACACTCCATTGCTGCTTTACTGTGTCAATAGACTACATCTTTTGCTTTTATTGTTGTGAATTAGAAAACTCTAATGGCAGAAATTGCATGTTCAAGTGACTTTTCAGATATATTGGGGCTTCCAGGAAATATCTGAGTTTCCCAGGCATAATAAGTACTTGGACATTGACATGAACGCTGTTTATAAGTCGCAAGCTAGTAATTACGACGACTGCCAATGATTCTACGGCTGCTGATATAACAAGAAGAATGAGTATTGCTGGTCAATAAGACCTGTCGTTTGTTCAGCTAGTTAGCCAGTCTGTAGCTTCCACTTTCCACATGGACTACAGACAAAGTGAGACCCCTGAAAAGTTAAACATTATAAAGACATCTAACATTGCCACTGATACATAATAGCAGCTATGTGATCGTATTAAAAAAGAGAAGAATGTCATGTATTATCATGTATTAGCAGTCAACAGCCATTTAGATGTTGTTTTTTACAACCATATGTAAAAATGTTTTTTTTGTGTGTGTAGTATTATTCAAAATTTCTGCAGTGCCTTTGTAGTTTTTTTCCTCCCGCAAAGTATGTGGAGAAATGTTTTAGTGATATGTTATTATTTTGTCATGATAATGAACAATAACCCTGTTAAACTATGATCCAAATAAACTATTATCCACGTTGCAATTATCATCTCCTGCAAACTGCCGGTATGAAAAAAATCATTTGGGAATCCTTGGGCTGCAGAGAAAAGCAAAAGACAAAGACACTTTTTGAAGCTCAAGAGAAATCAGAGGTGAGTGTGTAAGTGGTGGGGAGCTGAGATGAGCTATTAAAATACAAGGAGAGCAAAGCAGACATCAGTGAGGATGAGGTGAGAGAAGAAATCAAGGCAATGAGGGGTTAAAACATTTTGCCTTTTATGCTCCCACTCTATCCTACAGTCTGAGAAATTAATAGGAGAAATTAGCAAAGCAATTACCACTTTTAATTGGACTAATTCTTCTGGTCCTGTCACAGCTGCATCCAGAGGAACACTTTTAAACCTCATCGTACATGTCTTTTTCACCCTTTCACAAACACTATTATTAATTTCACAAATTTCCGTGGACCTCTTTTAGCCTTTGACACTTGCGCCATCAAGGGTGAACTGCTGACAGCTTCCTCTAGATTATTATCTTCCATTAGTATCTCTATCTCTCCCTCACATAGACGCACTACACCCTCCATTCCTCTGTACCCAATCACTTCTTTATTCTTGAGGATGGCAACAAAGGAGCAGTCACTTCTGTCAGAAGAAGATGGCAATTAACAAATGAGCTATGATGTGGTGTACGTAATCTTTTGGTTTGGACAAACAACCCTGTCGATGCAACCACATAGCCACTTATGTTTTACCCTTAAGGTTAAAACAATCTGCCCATGGATGTTATGAGAGTCAGTCTTTCATCTATTGAATCTGCAATACTACCGATCTTAGCTAACAAGCTATGTTATGTGTCTTATGTTGTTGCATTTGCTTGATGTTTGACTGAGTTAGCAATGTTATCCTCTTGCTTGCTTGTTTGTTGCCTGCTTGTTTTTTGATTATAAGCCAAATTAGCGTGTTTTATTCGAGGTTTAGCTGGTAGCATGTTGTAGCCAGGAGTTGTGCATAATTACTTTGGAACAAAAGTTTTTAGGATGACCATTATTGTGACAATGGACTCTGTGCTTATTTGGTCAAAGGTTTAAAGGGGACACAAATCCTGTTCAGCACTAAGTTGCAGAGCCCTCACACACCTGCCTATATGCCAACATGCTCCCCCTACAGAATGTAACAACCCAGTGGGGAAACACAGGGGAACTGCAAAGAAGTGTGACTGGTCAGCAAGAGCCACTGTGTTTTCTTGTCTAAGTTTTCAGATAATTCAGAGTAAATTCAGTTCTCTTTTTTTATCCTTTTCACTACAAACCCTGTCGCAGCAAATGAAACATTCAGCAACCGCACAGAACAATCTCATATTTAGTAATAAAACAAGGCAGACCTTCCCACTGTTCCCACTGCTCATATCACAAGTTAATGAAAAGATGTAAACACAGCTGCTGTGAGAAATACACACTCAGCTGTCCCTTTTTAGAAACATCTGGACAAATTACAGTCAATATAACATCCATGTTCTCAAGGCTCAAAATGGTCTGGTTTTGGTGACACTGTATGAAATGTGTTCATTCAGATACTACATTATATTGAGAAGTGTTTCTTTTTGTATGAGTCCACATACAAACACAAGAGGTCTGAACATTAGAAAAACCTCGAAACAGACCTCTAACACAGTCTCGTACAGCATCATCACTAACTATGACCTCAATGATAAAACAAAGAATTAAATTAACACCTCCATACGACTGTCAACATTACAGGTGTGACTAGGTGTATTGAGCTGCATTAGAACCTTCGGAATATAATATAATACAATATGGCCCTTTTACATATAATATACAAGATTAGTTTCCTGTTGATATCAAGGGGCAAAATCAGATGCTGAGCTACAAGGGCAAGGGTAATACAAAATGCCAATGCTGTCATTGTTTAATTTCACAAAATTGACCACAGGAGAGGAAGGAACACCATCCTCCGCAATGTCAGGAGAGACTCACTTGCTGTTGCTCAACACTACCGTCCCAGTGATTCATTGATTGAATTGATCCCTGAGTCCTTCTCTTGAGATTCAGTCAGACTGTATTTTTCACACAGGGGAGGAGAGACGTGAGCATCTGTTGCCCCTGATAGCTTTGACTTATTTGACTTTTCCTGACACAGAAAGATGGGCGCCTGCTTTGAAGCCTCTCTGATACGTTAACCCAGGCCCACAGCAGCGATCCCCACTGGGGCCACTCACAGAATGTCCTGCCCTGATGGGCTGATGGGAATCAGAGAAAATCAATAAGCAATGATAGACTTCTGCTGTCCACTCAGCTAATCCAGTTAGTGATAGCTGGGGGTTTTAATCGAATGGTTGCACACACTACAGACACTCAGACACAGAGACAAGTGTATGTGCACACTCACACGAATACACACACACGCAAACGCACACCTCCAAGTACACTTAACCCCATAACATTCTTATGGATAAGATCTGCAGATCTTCCACACACACTCCACGCTGTCATTTTGTTGAGACAAGCAGCAATTTGAGAGACAATTCATTCAGCAGCTAGAGAAGACTCAGTCAATTTAATAAATCCTTTGCTCATAGTCCAAGTTGGACTAGATTGCGGGAACATTTTTATTGGAGCTGAAGATGTGGAATAAAGACACATTTTGTCCCTATGATCGTTCGATAAAGGATCTCTTTTTTGATATGGAGATCAGTACAATGCATGGCAGTGCATGGGAAGCCGAGCAGAAATGGACTTCCTTTGACAAAGACGATCTCTCCACATGCCGTATACATATCAAAGTGACATAAACCCTGATAACTACACTCAATACACGAGCCACACATATGTTGCAAAGTATTTCTGGGTTAATACTTTAACCCCCCCTTTCCTCCTTCTCCCATGAATGAATAGACATAATAAAAGCAGGCCCCAGTGGCACATGTTTAAAGGTACATTAAGAGAGCACATCAATTGTAGATGACATAATCCCCGGCCCTCCTTTCAGTCGCACTCTCACTTCCTTAATCTCTCCGTTCTTTAACCCTCATCTTCTAAGAGGCTGAAAGCTCCCTTCATCTTCTCCTCAAGCTAGCAGAGAAACTGCAAGCTGCCCGGGGAGAGAGGAGAAGAAGAGGTATTACTGAAGTCTGATTAAATTAACACTGTGATGCAGATTTCGTGCCTTTTCCTCTCTCTTCTAGCCTTATCCGACTGCGAGGCGTCTTTGAAAATCAGATGAACTTGTCACATGAGGGTTTACACATGCATAATGTGTGCACTTGTGTGTGTGTGTGTGTTATGTGCATGTGGTTTTAATTAATTACTCTCGTCTGTGTCATTAACAGGATCCATGACTTGGGATTCTGATTTGCATTGGTGTCTTTGATAAATAAATAAATACAAGATAATGGGAGCTAATAAATGACGGGAGTGTTCTTCTCTCCACCTCATCCACCCCCTCTAACCCTCTACAACCTCCAGCCTAGCCCCTGCTCTCCAGGAGGCAGAAAGCGGAACCATCCCCTGTAGAAGTACTTTAATTACAAGGTTCCTACATCCAAATAACAAGAGGTTTACATAACTCCCGCATGAGCTGCTCAGTATTCAGAAACTATTCTTGCTATCCCTGTCTCCCTGCTCTAATACAAATGGTGTACAACAATGTGTGAGCTCCAACAATGCACATCCTGCAAGTTAAAGTTAAATGAATTAAGAAAAGTTCACTTCATCTAACCTGACATCCAATTTTACCTCCTTACATGTGAACTAAATTCAAGCTCAGACACTGATTAAATTCCATCTATCTGAAGCTAATTAATCATTTCCATTGTGTCTAATATTGTCATAAGAAAGGTGCTTAGTTGACACTCTAATTCAGAGAATATAGCACCTCTCGTGGTGTGATCAGTACAATATGCCAACAGTAGCAAGAAATAGAATCGAGCACCAAAGAGAGTATTAATTATTTTTAATACAGGCATTAACAAAGACAATATACTCAAAGGTGATGGTGTAAAAGAAACTTATCTTGAAATGTAGTCACTTTAAGATCATAGTCAGGTTAGGAGCTTTGGTCAAAGGAAGTCATTTTTCACCCTTTTTACAAAAAGGGAAACATGCTGTCAGTCACATATGTGGTCCTCTGCGTATCCATGAGTATGCTTTAAACATGTAACAAACTGGATATAATCCCCTTCTCACAATCCACCCTTTCTCCGCCTCACAGAATTTGGCAGCATCTCCTTATATCACATTCGATCCTAATTTATCACAAAAAAATTGGCCACTATATGGAAATTGTGCAATTTTATTACTTCTGGCCATTCAGTGCCTGAACCAGTGCCATTGTCCTGCTTCTTCTTCATTGACCCCATCCTGCCTCCGCCCATCTGCTCCAACAAGGTGATGTTTATCTCCTGCAGGAGGAAATTAAAGCCTTGCTTCATGAGCTGCAGATATGCAAATCTTATACAGTGCAAATAGATTGCAGAGCTCACACAGCGGACCGTGTGCGTTGGGTCCCCCCACTGAGGCCCATCGATTTGAAATCCAAATCAAGACATGTGGAACACACACATGTGGCTTCCGAAAAAATTCAGAACTCTAAGATATTAGGGAAAATAAATAAAAAGGGGAGGACGGCAAATTAATGGCGGCCCCACAAATTAAAAAACTGATTATTTATTCAGCGGCTCCATCATGGTAGATACAATTTAATAACTGTTCGACCACAGGTGAGGGCTTATCTGGAGCCTTGACACACACAGCATAGAAATAAGTTCCTCTGATATCACCATTACATGGGATATGTATTTTCTTGAACTCACAAAATTGGATAGTAATAGTGGCCATGCAAAATGCCTTGCAGTTGTCGAGTATGTAATTTTGATATGCATTAGTGTTATTGTCAGGCAGGGTATATGGGCTGTTTCCTTGTGTGATTGCAGGTCTGGCTTGTATTGTGGGAGAGAAGCAGACAGGAGAAAATAGTATTAAACCTGTCCTTGCCATTCCAATCTGTCTGCATGTTTCTCTTTATCATTCTGCAGTTTCTATCCACTTACGCTATAATTAAGTTTCCTGACCCCTGCCTTGCAGCCTTAACTAGGCATTGGGAAATATACAGCCACTGCAGATCTCTTAGCCTGATGTGCTCTCTCTCTCTCTCTTTCTCTCTCCCCCTCTCCTCTCCCGCCTCCCTCTCTCGTCCCCGTCCCTGTTTCTGAAAATCTCTCTCTCCCACCATCTCTCTTTCTTTCTCTGAGTCTCAATGGCACTGTAATGGAATAACAATTATTAATCGAGTAATTGTGTGGAGCACATTAGTTTGCACTGAATTTCTCACTCTCATTTGTGATGCTTGATTATCAGGCTGTTGGACGGACTCTACCCTCTCCCTTCACCTCTCTACCCACCACACTCCAAACACATAACACAAGCCCACGCGCACACACCGTGCTATATCACACTTCCTTAAATGGCACGCTCTGCCCCCGTTTCTCCTGTGCATGCACAGACACACACATGTAAACTCACAAGCGCAGTGGGGTTGAAGTGTGTGTTTGCATCACACCTGATGCCTGATGTGTGTGTGAGGTGGTGGAGGAAAAGGCTCCAGGTTAAAGGGAGAATTCTGTAATGTCCCTTTAACCTCCAACATGACTGATAATTAAAAAAAAAAAAAAAAAAAAAAAGGCAGGCGCACAAAAAATAACCTCCAGCATGTGTACAAACATGCATCGCGAAAATAGAACAAAGCCTAAAACCACTAACATCAGAGAGACGCACTGGCGCTGACATTCATCAGAAAAAATGCCTCTTCAATCATAATTAGTCTAATTAATTTAAATCAGTGTTGGATGCCTATCTAAATACAGTGACAACACAAAATGAACATCCACCCTGCAGCACATAGCCTCAGCCTATACGTTCCCATAGTGAAACACACCCTCGTAGGATTAGAGCAGAAGAATAGGGGGATTATTATTTCATGACCTTTCAATCCGCTGCCTGTCAGGTTGAACTAAAGCCATATATGCTGCTGGAGGACTAATCTCCTTCTCCCTTTGTGTCCGCAAGGGATGTGTCATTTCTTTATCCCCTCTATACAGATTTACTCCATAAAATAAACTTCCTAGCCTGATCTGATAAGAAGCCATCTCCTTACCGGGATAAGGCTGTGGTGCCTCGTCTCCCTGCTTCCCCGTAGCCGTATTTTTGGGTGTCAGATAACTCAGACGGGGATGGGAACAGTCAGGAAATGCCACTTTGTCTGTCTGGGAGCAGGTGACAACAAAACGACAGTGACTCTGATTAGAAAACACCCTCCTTCTCACCCCCTCACCACCATTCTCTCTTTCGTTCTCTTTCTAAAACCACCAAAATCACATAATATCAACACTTGCCAGGAAGTGTATGAAACACAAATAAACTGATATTTGCAGGCTCGCATGCAGATATGCAAAAATTTGCTGCATCACAGACGCACACTTATTTGGTTTTGTTATTATTTTGTCATAATTACTGGTAAGTCCTGCACCAGCTGTTAGGCTGATTGAACCCGGACAATGATCTGCTGATCTGTCCGTCTTGTGTCTCCGCTATCCTGTCTTGCTGTCTGTGAGTTTTTTATTATTTAATGGACATATTTCATATTTAAAGTACTTCCCACAACTGCACAAATGTGACAGTTTGGCTCGATATTGGATTTGATACGCATAAATATTACAGGCACTTTCATGAGGTGTTCATTCCCCTATTGCCTAAAGGTCACAGCCTACAGGTGGCAGAAATGAGCATTATGGATTGAAGACATTGAAGGTTTAGAGCTGCTGAAGTATCAACATTAAACACTGATGTAAAAACACTGAAGTGAAAAATAAAATTTATACTAGGCCCCAAAAAATGGAAAAATTACAGAAGCCAGAACTACTAAAAAGCTGCTTGCTGCTGCATCAGAGGGTATTAAACCAATTTTGTGATGAAAAAAGTTGTCTTTTAAATTGCAAAAGGGGGTGACTATGCCTAATCACCAACTACACAGAGCCATTATTAGCCCACACTCCAAAGCCTTTACTACTTAAAATAAAAATGCTCTTGAAAACAACAGAAGGGAACACGTGGGACAAAAATAAAATAAATGCTTGCAGACAAAAAAATCATGTCATGCTGTGCAACAATCAGTGGCAGAGTCGATTTTTCGGCAATTAAATACCAGCAAACAGAAATCTGGAGCTGTGGCAAACATGGGCCTAAATATTTATATGGTTATTTTAAAAGTAGTGAATCTAAAATGAAAAGGTAATGTAGGGGATGTTATTAGGCATTAACAAATCAAATCAACACTATATTCCTCTATAGGAACTTCATGTTCTTTTTTTAATTTCAGAGACCATCTTGTTTTTATATATATATATTTTTTATATTATAATATTCAAGTGTTTAGTTATTTTTGATGCTGCTATATAATAAGACCAAAAAATATTAATGTGGTTCGGTTCTCCCCTTAAGAGAGACTGTGGAGACTATTACAGCCACTCAAATATACCAATTTATCCCAAGTGCAAGTGTTGCAGCTCTTTGAGAGCCATGCAGGCGCTGAATTGTCCTCCTGCTCCGGACCTCTCGCCGCGGCCGGACCTCTTCATGCGCTCCTTTTGATTCCAGGCTTCTGTTCCTCCTTCGCTTGTTTCTTCACTCCCAACTCTGCACGGCATTGTTGCTCTGATTGGCACGGCGCAACATTTCTGCTTGTCTGATCCCCACACAGGCAGCAACGGCGTCGGGGTTTTTTTTTCCCCCAACCCCTCCAACACGACACAATCGAAAGGCAGGCGCATTTTCGGAAAGCAGTGACTATTTACCCGCACACCAAATTGCTTAAAAAATAAGCGCGCGCCAGGGAATAAAAAAAACCCAGACTATCATACTATCATAAAAGAGGGAAAAATGTCTCTTTTAAAATGTCAGAGTTATGGTGATAAGAATCTGAGGATGCAGGGAGGACTTTGGTGAGAAGTGACTAATTACCCTGTGGACCGTCCTGATAGTGGAGAATAATTAGATTCACACAAAAGACCCTAAACCAGCATCTGAATAACAAGAGCAACATTTTCAATAGAAAATTTAATTTGATTTTGTTGCGAGTTCCCTCTGTGCACTCGAAAGGGAAAGTGGGAGAAAGCATTATAAGGACAAATAAAATAAAAAAAATCTCTTCCCGGGACAGTTTCATGCCTGATTTGGTAGGAAAAAAGCTGACAAAAACCCACAGTAATCAAAGGACGGCCTGCACGTTAGGTTGTATATTCACAGTTAAAGGGAGATGTATTCACTGAACATGGATTAAATTAAATATTCTGGCTAATTAAGAAAGCATTTATTAAAAGTTTTGTTTCTACTTGTACCAATGTTTAAAAAAAAATGGCGGAAATAAAAAAAATTGTTTTAATCAATTATCAAAAATAATTTGTATCCTTAATGGATGCGAGATTCCGGGAAAAAAAATGGCATGGAAACCAGTTCAGAAAAGCAAAAAAAAAAAAAATTAACGAAATTGTTATTTTATTAAAAAACAACGAAATCCTCAAATACAAATGTGAAGGATTTTAATTAATTAAATACCAACAATTACGCATTAAACCCGCTTTAACAATTTAAAGCATTCACAGGTTAAACCCATAAAACAAACAAACAAGTAAACAAGAAAATAAATTGCTAAATTGTGTAAAAGAACAGATATTGCACTAAAAAACGTAAAAACAGCCTCCTGAGGACAATTTGTAATGTATACAGTAAGGTAATAATAAAACAAAAACAGGATGAAATTGATGACTATATCACAAGAAAATTGCTCTTCCATTTCTGTGTAAAAGATCCGTTTTTGTTTTTTATCACAGCAGATATAGACGGGCATAAGCGAAATAGGCCATACTACATGCAAATGCTGTAAGAGTGCTTTAGAAGATTAGAAGATAGACACCCAGCCCACAGTGGGCTCTCCTCCAAGACTGTGTCCTATCTCCTCAGGACTGGAAAAAGCATCCTAATCCTTTACCTTTCATAGTGATCTAAAGCCGATTTAAAACTGTCACTACCCTAGTTTGTGTTTATTTCATGTTCATCTGCAGCTCAAGGCAATACTCTGCACACCCACTTATGACACGAGCAAAAAGATGTGCGTGTGTGTGTATGTGTGTGTGTGTCTGAGGGAGACTGAGAGCAAGAGACTACTTAGAATAGAAAGAGAGAGAGAGGGGAAGGTTGCATGCAGTTAACTGACCAACAGAGATGGGATACCCAAACTGCGTATGCGTCTGTGCATGTGTGTTTGTGTGTGTGCTGACTGCACTAATTGTTATTTTTCCTTTTTATGCGTGCAGACTTGCTGCTTTGCTGCTCAGACATCCACCTCCTGTTTCATGCGTTGTCTAACAAAACCACGTAACTTAGCTAAAATTTACTTCCCAAAATACGCTCTCCTACACAAACAAACAGTCCAAAGGACAGATGAACAAACACAGGTTCTCTCTCTCTCAGACACACACACACACATAAATGTAGACACACACACAATAACAGAAACCATTGACCGCTGAGCCGGCAGGCCTATAGACAGACCACCTTCCTCTTCTTACCCTCCTGCTCCTCAAGGCCTTACTGTATTATTCTGTAAGCAGCAAGAGCCCAGCATTGACAGAGCTAATCACTGGAGGCAAGGGCTCTCTCTCTTCCTCTCTCTCTCTCTCTCTCTCCCTAACACACTCACACACACACACAGACGCACACAGACAGAATGATTGACACACAATGGCAGCAAATCTATGCAGTGCCCCCCTGTCTTGCTTTTTGCTTTCTCTCTCCCAGCTGAAAAGACAAGGGAGGAGGTTAGTGTGTGGAGTTTGAGCGTATGTGTGACTCTGTGTGTGTGTGTGTGTGTGTGTGTGTGTGTGTGTGTTGGTGGCAGGAGGATGAGAGGATGAGAGATGGGGGGGGGGGGTTTACAAGGAGTGATGTCCAACAAACCCCGGCAGATCCAGAGGAGAGTTGAAGATGGCAGAAGGTGAGCTTGTGACTAGCGCTGTTGCTATCCCTGCTCCTAATCGCCCCCACTCTGTCAGGTGCAGCAGCCAATCTGGAGAGCGTCTCAACCCCTCTCATATGAATATGATCCCTGCGCTGGCTGAAGCCCAGCGAACCACTGATCCTGTTATCATCTCACCGGAGAGAAAGAGAGGAGAAAAGAGAAGGAGCCTCGCGGAGAAAAGGGAAAGGAAAGAGGGGATGTGCCTTGTTTATTCTTTACTCAGGCCTCCTGCGTGCTTCTGCCAGCACTTTGTCTACCCATAACCACACTCACTAAACTAAATTCCTCCATAATGTTGAACCTCAGGGGACCTCCTTCAATAATAAGGCATTTACTTAATAGAAGAACTGGGTGCATCTCAGGTGATAAAGCATGGTTGGATTTAACAGTAAGGTTGTTGGTTCAGTCCAACACCTTCTGTTCATATTTAAGAGTCAATGTACAACCAGAGGCACAAAGACTTTATTTATTCTACTGAAGGTTGAATTTATTCACTGGTTTAATAAATAATTTCTTAACTCGCTGAAGATTTGATGGTATGGGAATTTAAATGTGCGAAACAGGAATTGACTTAGCAACATTTTTAAGATGGGCGAGCAGCTCCTAGGTGAGCAGCAAATTTCTTTGTCACACACTTTTAGCCAGAAATTGACACAGAAAGATAAACCCATCAGAGCACATTGGGACCATTCTCACTTTAAGGAATCTGACATCTTTCTGTGTTATCAGTGATTCAGGTTCACAGAAAATCAAGTGCAACTGCGTGCATCAGTTTTCTTTAACGTCTGTGCAATAATTGCTCATAACTCTAATACAAAATGACACGGTTCTTGACTGCTTGCACAGCTTAGCACTTTATCTTGTCACTTTATTGCTGCAGTTTGTCTTCGTTTTTATCACATGAGCCTTTTAAATGGACTGTGTATTGCAAGTGGACCATCAGTTTTACTGTCCTCAATTATCTTATTATCTTAATGAGTTTATATTTATATTTTACATTTTTATGCTGCCTTGCCATTCAAGTGTTTTATCCAGTGCGATATCTGTAATAAACTAAATACCAAATACCTCCCATTGTCCGTGTTTAGAGAGGAAAATGCTCTAGGACAAAAGCATCTGTGACGGCTGGGTGATAATCCAATATTTAATGTCTGCTGTCTAAAGTAATAAATCCCAGAAAGCTGTAATTAAAATACCTATAAAATGTATTATTTAAGAACTGATGCTTTATGTATTTTAGGAATTTACAACAAACAACATATAATTAGTTTAATTATTTAAGGTGTGAGAATGCATATTTAACATATAGTGATTTATACTTAAACTTATTCTCAATAGTAAAGTGACAATGGCTTCAGTCACCTTGCTTCAGCTCTGTGATGTAATCTTGATTTATTTATTACTGTTTTGACAATGTGAGGCCAGTTGCTTTCTGGCCGCCATGTGCTGGTAGCCCAAGGTGACAGGAAGCGGCGTGGTTAATTAAAGAGTGGACAGCACTCCAGACTCCACTCACACACTCCTGGCATTGTCATAGGCACCACTCCTACAACACACTCCCTCAAGAGTCATTCCCCTCTGTTTCTCGGGACATGGAGGGTCTCTCTGTGCTCACTGTGGTGAGTCTCTCATGGACATGTGCATGCGTGGACGCGCACACATGTCCACAGCCACCATCTCTGCATATACTCATCCAGATATCCAACAGATAACACTTTCAATTCAGCTTGATGTTATCGTTTTTTCCTTTCTTAGAGAAATATGAACCTGTCACACGGGGCGCCTTACAGATTTGTTACATAGTTCCATGATAGATAAATCCAACAATAGAGGCCAAGGCCTTGCCCCCTCTGCATGCACAGTTAGCAGTACTACAGCACTAATCAGTGGGAGAGGATCACATCTGGCCTGACAGCAGCTGCATCACTGTTTAGAGGAGCTGCCAGCGTGAGAAACATGCAGGTCGATTCCCTTTTCTCCCTGGACAGAGTGGGTGTTCTTCTCATTCATTTCTTCTTTCTCAGTCCTTTTCTTTGAGCTAGCCAATTAACCTGGGAGCAGTGCACTAATGAGTTCCCTCTGGTGGCTCTGCACCGCTCAATGGAGAAGAGGAAAGGGTGAGCAGAGAGGGGAGAGAGGAAAAGGGTCAGGGAGGGATAGCACGGGGCTGCAGGGAGGGAGAGGTGCAGGCATGGCAAAGGCGAAGGGGGGGTAAGAGAGTTTTTAGAAAAGGGTGAAGAAGGTTGATAAAGGGGTGAGGAGAGAGGAGGGGCGAGGACAGGAGGGTTCAGGGCGAGGAAATATGGGACGGGCTGATGCAGGAGGAGAAGGGACAGAGCACCATCCAGTTGGCCACTACGGGCCTATCACCAAGACATTGTCAGCCAGACAATGGGCTTATCAGCCTCCTTTTCACACCAGTCTGATTAACTGGGAGGAATGGGAGGAAGAGGAGGGGAAGGGAAAGGGTACGTCCTTGTACCAGCCCAGTAAATGTCAGAGAATGGGCCAGGCACCCGGACTAGCCTCATGGTTTGAGTATACATCACCTGGAAAATGGGGACAGTTTTAAAACCACTGTAAAACCCACATCCTCTCCACATGTGTGAAATGCGTTAGTGCTGGAGGGAGGTTCTCCCGTAATAAATCTACAACCTTTGTAAATGTATCTCACGCACCGGATTAGCAAGGTTGTGATAAGCACCTTTAAGAACCATTAGCTAAATCTGTGGGTTATCAGTCACAGAAACAACCATGAAGCAAGTCTGCAGCAGTAGATGGATAGTTTGGAGGGGACAGAAACAAGAGAAGAAGAAATCACTTATCAACAATTGTTTTCAAAAGAATTCCCCAATGTACTTATTTTTTATTCTTGCAGTAAGCAATGAATATAGCAATAAGGTATACAGTTTATTGAAGTCAATAAATAATAATGTTAGCCAATCTGCTAGAATCATATCTGTGAAAATAACTTAAACAAAAAATAAAACACAAAGGTAAACTTGCCTTATTGAATGTATTCCTGTTTTGGTACTTCTCTATTAATCATTAATTAGGTATAAATTTGTATCATGAACATGATTTGTTTGCAATTCAATATGTGCCTGTAGCTAGTTACAAAACAGCGACAAACTGGCCTTGCCTGCCAGCTTGCCGAGAGCCTTATAGACCAACAAATGACTAAGAGCAGGCTTCAGCAGAATTGTTTGTGTCATTATTCAATTAGTATCCCATATTGATCCCAGCTTGTTTGTTTACTTGCTTACTGCTTTCCATTTGTGCGGCCTTGACAGCCATCTGTCACACAGAGAGACAGTGAGAGAAGGGAGGCAGAAGGTGACAGAGTGGGAGGGAAAGTGATATACAATGTGAAAGCTGAGATAAAGGTGGATGGAAAAACTTCCAATAGGTTACGAGTGGAGACTTTGCGATACAGAGCTTGAAATCCTTTTTCAGAGTAAAGCTTTTTGGGAAATATAAATTCCTAATCCAATGAATCTATAAAAGCTTCTGTTCTTGTTGCTCAATGATGCCAATTCAATGACGAGTGTTATAAAAGCAATGCTTGGAGCAACAAGTGGTTGTACTCTTCTTGCTCTTCATTTCCTTCTTTTTTGTCCTCTATTTCTTTTTTCAAAAGAAAGGATGCAGTAATTAGAGGGTAGACCAGGTGGAAGTACACAACTCAAGAGCCGGGCGCTAGCTCGCCCTCTCCTCCACAGGAAGATGGGAAGAGGGAAATGTAGAGGTGGGTAGAAGAGGGTGAACACGGCTGGAGAGGAGAAAGTGGCAGAAGAATATGCCTAGGTAAAAACAGAGAGAGGGGGAGCAGCAGACGGGCTTGGAGCATATTGGGTCAAAGAAAATAAAATGTGTCATTTAGCCAAAGAAAGAAGATAAGAGCAGGGTGCACAGCGAGAGGGAGGGGGGTGGCGGCTGGGGCTGGGTTGGCTGGGCGAGGTGAAGGGGAGGTGGAGGCGAGGTTAGCTGTTAAATAAGGTGGGGGTCATAAGAGAGGGGGTGGATGCAGGGGGGCCACCCACAGAACAACTTGGCCAACAAAGCTGCTTCTGTCTTAGCCTCCCTCCTCCACAGACCTCCTTGAGTGGTCAGGATTCCATTAGCAAGCTGCAGAACCTGGGGTCTATTCAGCTGCCCGTCCAGGCCCGACTCAGTGTGTCCATGGACGCACATGCACATGCACACAAAGACCCACAGACACACACACACAAACACACACACACACACACACACACACACACACAAATCTGTGCATGAACACAACGGCCAACCCACACACACGTTCTCACCGAGCACACACGCTTGGACTCATTCACAGTCACTCACTCACACACATACACAACACCGCTAATTAATCCTCAGATTACCCAGCCAATTATTACCACACTTGTACTAATTAGAAATTATTTAAAGCATTTCCCAATTAGGGTTTACATGCTCAGTTGGGCAGGAGTCTGCCTCGATAAACCAACTGGTTTTATAGCAGGGAAAAAGCGGCAAGCTCATTCATATACACATGCATGTGCTCATACGCTCTTACACACACACACACACTCACACACACACATTTCTGGATCTGACTGTGGTAATCAGGCCTTCTCAACGAGTCCCTCTGTTAGGATGAGGGGGATGAGGACAGACAAGAGGAAGAAAGAGAAAGAAATAAAACAACAAAAGACATGCTCCTTCAGTGCTGCAGCAATACTGTAGGTCGCTCTTGTTAGGGCTGGGGACAGTGATTAGGAGAGGCCACAAGAAGACCTGCCAGGAAACACATGCCAATTAGGTTACCAGGAGAACCGCGGGTCCTCATCGCTATGGGAAACCCACTAGCCTTTGCACCACACGGCCCCCAGAAACACTTACACACACACACCTGCACCCATGGCCTCACGCAGTACCTTTTTCAACCCTTTAATTACATTATGACATGGATAAGGGGAGGCCAAGGGGGAAAAAAGGAGGCAGAAAAGAAGAGAAAACACTGCAGTCTAATAAACAAAAATGATTGTGGTGAGAGCAGAAGGTCGAAGCAAAAGGAAAAGCAGAGGTTGACATCAAAGTAGAGATCAAAAGTTGGTTGCTGAGAAGGCGAAACTTTGCGGAGTGTGCCTTATAAGTGTGTCTTCATATCAGTCCAGCCTTTGATGAGACGAGGATGGAGGGAGAGAAAACGCAAGAGGGATAAGGGAGAGATGGAGAAGCAACAAACAGGCTGTGGTGGGATAACGGGGGCGGGACTCCAGGGAGAATTATTAGCGGGGAGAATTACAGGCTCATCCATGGGTGACATGTAAGCCTCAGCTACACACTCAAATGTTTACAACATTGATATTTGCTCAACCGCGATGTTATCAGGCCTCAATGTAATACTCAAAGCTTTTGTTCTGACTTGCACGGCAACACTCACTACGTCCACGGATGCAATAACCTAGACACAGATAGCAGCTCAATGTTTGCCAGCAATGTTTGTCCTGGGAAGCTATGACATGACCCGGGCAGAACAGAGGAGAAAACTCACTCTGGAATATTTGCGCTGATGTGATGATGGCTGAGATGTTGATTAATGTGCTCGGTCCCTGTTATTAAATAAACAGGGTGAATACACAAAATATATTGAATAAATTAGAGCGTGAACTGATCTCCACTGCAACATCCAGCTCATTAGAATGCATGAGGAAACGATGTTCTGATTGCGACAAGAGTCACTCATTAAGCCATGTTTGTCCCCTGCCAGAGCACCACTCCCTGCACGCCATCCCCCTCTGCCCCAAAACACTTACCCCTCATGCCTGCCACTCTCTCCACACCAAATCCCTCCCCACGGCACACTCTCCTGCTAAAAGCTCCCTGACTTAACGTCACCCTGTCCCAGTGGTCGTCACCAACAAACCAACCCTCTTTTCACCTCATCCCCCCACTCCTTTGCGCATATCCCTCATTTTCCTCCTCCTCCTCCTCCTCCTTCTCCTTCTCCTCTGCTGGGATCTGTGTCATCATTTTAATTAATTTCTAATCAGGCGAGAGTAAACTAATCAGGGGAGGCGTTAAACAATGACAGCTCTGCCTGCTCAGCCTCACACTGGGGGCCGCCAGGCTGCTCTGCATGCCGAGAGGAGCCGCACATTGATAAACAACTCGTCGTAGATGGGGCTATCTGCACCCATCTCCTCTCCCATACACGTTCATATGGGCCGCAATGCAACGCATATGTGGCCTATTTGCATGTGCAGATTGGACATGTTGATTGCTGTTGATTGGTGCAAGAATTAAATTACCACTATTTTACATTTGTGCCACTGTAGGATCACTTTTTTTGTGCAATATAAAAACCATGCAGATTTGTGACTGAATAAACGTACCAGTTCATGGACGCATGATGGAAATGCATGTAAATGATCAGAATGGACAAATAAATAACCTAACCCTGTCTGAATGGTACAGTATGTATCTGCTTAGAATAGGTTGCACAAAGACTGCAGTTATCTGTAGGCAGCCAGATCCCACCAAGGCTGAGCCATTGTGAAAAACAGACGGAGGAGAGAGAGAGAGAGACAGAGAAAGAGAGAGAGACACAGAGAGAGAGAGGGGGGCACTTTTGGGCAATACGTTAACTGAGACAATGTAACAAGAGAGCGTTGATTAACCTCTTCTAGGCTCACCCTGTGCCTAAAATAACTTAAACCAACATAAGTGAATCATAATTGGCATAATTTTAACTACATGATTGCATGACAATGAAGCTGATGATAGGTGATAACAAAAAAAAACATGTTTATGACCAACATCACATTGGCTGGCGAAGTGAGATTTTTTTTTTTAAAGGTGTGTATTTTAAAAATCTGGCATTAAGTTTGTGATTGGCATCAGTGAGAGCCTTCAGACGTGCTTTAGCATCAGATACATGTCTGCAAACTGAGGCCGACTTCACCACAGGCTCTGACAGATAGTTGCAACTCTTATGGTTTGTCTCGGTGTTAAAAAAAAAAAAAAAAAAAGGCTTTCATATCTCTCTTATCAAAGCTTTGTAACTGAACCTGATTCCTCGTCCTACCAGCACCATGGCAACTGATGACCACTGACCTAAGGACCAAAGACCATTGGCATAGTTAAATGACAAACACAAGCAAACAGAAGAACACGCTCACTCAAAAGACATAGAAATAATCACTCCCACAAACACAGTCTTGACTTTTCAACTTTGTGTGAAGCAACAAATTTAAACACAACAAAAAAAAAGGAAAGCTAAAGTGAAATCAAAGTTTAAATCAGATGCAATGCTGGAAATGGAGGATATTTGAGTGAGGAAAATTACACAGAGATGGAGTGTGTTTAATTTTTTTTTTTTTTTTTAAATATCACCCCCTCCCCTCCATCACCACCTCCTTCCTTGCCCTCTTTGCCAAGTATTAGATTCCCATGCCAACCGCTTCCCTGGGATAGAATAAGGATTGCGGAGGTGGGAAGCTGAAACCCTTCCATAACATGTCAAACAACGCTGGAATCCAAAACGCAAGAGAGAGAGAAAAAGGGTTAGAGGCAGATTTTCTACGGGGAGAAAGAAACTGTCACATCATCAGATTGGTTATTCTAAGTGGAGGGATGTGGGTATGGGGGCGGGGAGGGAGGGGCGGGGTGGCAGAGGCTCGGGCTGGCAGAATCTGGCAGCGATACACGATGGCGGTATTTCCACTAAAATAATCAGCCCCCAGGCAGCGGAAGGGGGTGGGGGGGGGAAGAGAGAGACACAGAGAGGTTAGGGATTGTAGGGGTAGGAGAAGGAGACGGAGGGTGGGTGAGGGAGAGGGAGGATATAAGGGAGGGAAATAGCAAGATGGAGAGAAAGAAAATCTGGGAAGCCAACCAAGGAAATCCTGCTTCTCAGATATGCAGCTGTGGAATTAAAATTGGTATAAAAACACGAGAACAAAAATATACTTCACACTTCACAAGCCTATTGAAGGGTGGGGGTTGGGGAGGGGGGGTGGGAGGGGAAAGATGTGCCACTCTATGCTGGCACTGATACCTCAGGCACAAGGGGTAAACAGCTATTCTCTTCACTTCACTTCGTCTGGTACAGTTGTTTCAGGGTGTGAGTGAGTAAAAGTATGTGTGTGTGTGTGTGTTTGGTGGAGTATTGGGGGGGGGTGCCTGCAGGGGTCTCATGAGGCTACAGGGTGAGCTCAAGAGAGAGAAAACAAGAGCCCCCTCAAAGACCAAGAAACGCAAAATGCCCCATGAAACAATTTCTACACGTCTGCGTCCCCTCGAGCACATCACAACGAACAGCGAGGCATTGATTCATGATCAAACGACCGTGATCGTCACTCAAATTCAATAATAACAACCTTCACAATCAAAAGCGCTCTAAATATACTGTACCTCCACTTCAGGCCAGGATTAGGCCTTTCTGTGCGCACATTTGTGTTGTTGTGCTGCATTACGGAACAAAGAACTATCAGAATCGAAAACAACCATGCAAACACACAGATAAACGACAAATCAATTAATTTTAAACGTGGTGAAATATACAGTACAAACAACACTGTGTTTGGGTGCTGCGATGTGAATGTTTATTATAAGGGAATTCTGCACAGGAGACTGAGATCCCCTTTGTGTACAATACACTCAAAAAAATGAGGCAGTGTCTGTACATATATCTGCACTCTCTCACAGCTGCATTGATTGAAACTTTAAAAGGACTTGAAAGAATTTTTAAGTTGCATTTCACTCAGCAGAACCAAAGCAGCTTCTTTCATGATGGAAAAAGGAAAAAAAAAAAACTAATTAATGACTGCGAGCTCTGAGAGTCATGTTATCAAATCCAGGCTACTGGAGTGTGACGCCACTAAAATAATACAATCTTCAAGCATAATGAGTGAGTTAGGAAGTTTCTGTTAATGCATGTATTAGAGTAAATGGTTGCAGCTGAGCATTGTGTTATTTCATCACTGTAGAGACTTGATCTTAATACAAATCTCTATGTAATACAGGCCTATTCATGCAGACTGCCTTTCCCCTCTGGTTCAATTATCATATGCTCTTTTGCAGAGATATTCAATTAAAAAAAAAAAAAGCTTCCCCTTTAGTTTTATCAGAAAATAAAATTTTGGAAATATCAAAATAATCATTACAAAATACTGTGTTCATGCAGGCTTGTGGATAAGTATGGGACTATTAAAGCAGAGGAAATTTGGGAAGTAAATATAAAATTTTTTTGGAAATGTAAATTGGATATTTTTTCGATTTTTTTTAACCCTATTTATCCCTACGGGTCTTTTTTTTTTCAAATTAAGATATTCAATGAAGCAAACCATGAAATTATGAAAAGAAAAGGGAAAGACAGACAGAAGAGCAAATCAACCTTACTCAGAGAGCAGTGTTTTTGTTGGAGTATTCTCCACTGAATTTGTCGGCTTTCATTTCATTTCTCTGACATTCTCTCTGTCTGACCATCCAAGTCCTCTCCTGAGACAGATGAGTGGAAGCAGAGTTCCAGAGAGAGCTATCAGGATTAGGATAATTAATATCATCTCATTTCACTATGATCCTGCGGCCCACTGCACACACAAGGACAGGATGCAGCGAATATTATGGCAAGAGTATCCAGTCGGCTGTCAATCTAGACACACACACACACACATCCCATCTCTCACGCACCCTCCTCAGCGGCTAAATTGCAGTTTGAGAGACGACAGGGGAGAGGCAGCAGTGGCAGCGGTGGTGGGGGGGCAGCCGGGCCCGAGGGACGCCATACAATGGAGCGTGCTGCTGACCAGCGTTCAGGTGAAATTGAATTGGAAATCTTCCACGGCTGGTTAGCATAACAAAGGGCCCCGTGGCTTTAGACAAAGGCTGCTTCTCTAATGCACAAAATCAATCTCTCTACGGGCTCGGTGCATTGTTCCCTCCCGCCATACAGGTGTTCCTTCAATGGTCCTTAATCAAAAGTGTCAAAACAAAGTTAAGAGTTATCTCTGCTCCTCCGCAGCTGTTTCTGCAGAGCAGAAAGAGGGAAAGAGAGGATAGCAAACAGCTGAGTGAGTGTGTGTACAGGATGCTAAACGCATTTAGTACATCCTGTGCCGTAGTGTGTTGGTGCTAAAGTTGAACCCCTGAGGAAGAATCTCGTGTCTATCTGAGCTCTGGCCAAATGTGAGCGACTGGCACTCTCTGATGCGATCACTGAACAAATATAGTCACAAGAAGGACACGGAAGTTTTATCTTGTTTGCTTATTTTGAAGAGGAGAAGGACAACGAGAAAGAGGACAGAAGCAGTGACACAAGCGAAGAAACATTTTGCGGCATTGCATCTTTATTTGTTTATTTACTTTTTTTTTAAACAGATGCAGCCTTACTGTGATTTCAAGTCTTGACCTTCACTCTGAGGGCCTGATGGGTAGGAGTTACCTTTCTCCATGAAGGTTGGTAAACAATGGGAAAACAAAACTACAGCTCTTCTTAGTATGCCCCAACCCCCACCCCCCCCAACTGCCTCATGCTCCAGTACTCTAACACTCGACCCACTCTCTCTCCATTTCTTTATAGGCCCAAGACCTTGACTTGTTCAGAGTAGATTAAATGAAATAAGAAGAGTTAAAGCAGTGAATAGAGATCTCAGCCAAAGGCTTCTTTCTCCGTGTGTGGGCTAACTGATTCATCCACTGAGAGACGGTAAATGTTGCTGTTCCTCCCTTGCTTAATGCACTCTCCGTCCTGCTCCAGAGCTTGTAACGTGATACTTATTCTCCTGAACTTTGGGTGCTTTAAATGACACTGCTAGCTATAAAGCTAATTAAGCACAGCAAACCAGTCCAGTCTTCAATGACTGCATCTTTTAACATGAGTTTCCTCCACTTTGATCAGCATTAGGCTTCTTTAAGCATCCAGGATACAGAGCTGTATAAGAGAGCGCTGTATACATTATGTTGCATGTATCATCTGTTCTATATGGAGAGTGGATGCATTTGATGGCTGTTTGTTTTGATAAGGTGAGAGTCTCTGGCGTCTCTCTGTCTGTGGATTACCACATAAATAATGACATAAATAATCTGTAGACTAATCCCATCTCCTAATAAGTAGCATCATAGACCCGACGCCTCCACTTGACAGCTGCCAGACAACCCATCAGTACTAACGCCCTTCAACATTAGGCTGTACCACGTGTTTTAAAATGTCAGCTGAGTGACAAGGAAATCTCCGTATAATACACTTTAAACTGACATTGTCATGATTGTGACAAGAGGACGGTAATGTGGATAAAATCGTCTATCATGGAAAATGTAATTTTATATCACGTGTAACCATGTATATAATGACATACTCAATTTGCTGCAACAGTGACCAGATGAAAATGTCTGTTTTAATCCTATACCTGTCAAATGGCATCACTGATCTGCAAAAAGCTCCTTCAATGGCCTCATACGTGTAGAGATATTAGGGGATAGTCTACTCAATCAAAGAAGTTGACAAGTCCATAATGGCAAAACTCTAACTGTGACTACTGATAACAAGTCCAAAAAGTGATTTATCAGTGGTGGCAGTAATGACTATCTGACCTGTTGTTCTGTCTCACCCTGCAATTTCACTCCTCCCTGTCCTATGTAGGAAAAAAACACTCAAAATAAATAAACCCAATTGAACCTCACTGATTTTCTGGCTGACTTAAGTTACACTAGGAGCACAAAAACATATGGTTCTAATATCTTCATTCAGTAGGTGTTTTGCTAATTTTTCAGGGAGGGTTGGTTCACACTTAATACTACACTACTGCAATGTATCTGTAGTCATGCCTCCCCTATAATACTTTGTGAAAGAGGCGGATGTGTATTTTTTAGCAGCAAAGACTCTAATGAATGATCAAATAAATATTATAGGAATATTTTAGACAGTAGTGTGTCTCTATTATCTACTTCCATGTAACCAAACGGTGCAACTTGCCACTGAAGTTTAGAGGATACAACACATCCAAAATGACACTGAAAAAGGCAGAGATTCAGAGATTAAGATGCAATTACAAAAATGATTGCTGAAGTAGCTACTTCAGCACCATGAACAGCAGATGAGGGAGGTTATTAGGTTATGTGACTATGTAAGATTGATAACCGTCATCATACAATGGTGAAACAAAATAAACTTTGCTTCAGTAACATTACTGTTCATACATTCAGGTTACATGTTGTCCTACAGCTAACACATCTAGTTTCTCTTAGCTGTATTTTGTTGAGCTAACAATGAAGTTATGAACGTTCTCTAGAAATGTTGTCTTCATAATAAACAAGTAGCAAGCTCAGTGGCAAGGCCAACATGAAATGTCAAGCTATAAGCCAGTTGTTGTGATGTCGTGTGGCAGCACAGAAGTATCTGCTGACTGCAGAGCAGCTTCTGTCCTGCGAGGCACAATTCATCCCCAGCACTCTGCCATAAAAAGTAGCTTTAATTTTCATAACAGACCTGGTGGCAGGCAATGAGAATAATTTTATGGAAATAGTCAATGTTCACATAATAGCCTAAATTGCTTTTATAGGTCATATCAAGGTATCAGTATGAGATTTAAGCTATTTCTTAACCAGTTTAAAGTTCATTTTGTATATTTGATTAAATTGTATATTTCCAATTACCCTCTAAAGTTATGGAGTCATAGTTATGTTAATCCACAACACAAGATAGGTCATTTCAGACCGCAGGATGGGACACAACAAAGGTTTGCCCAGCTGAGATTCAAGAGAAGGATCCTCTCTTATGTCTCTGGCAGCAGCCACCTGATAACACATGTGGACATATTTTTGTTTCTGTTTGCTTGTTTTTTAAACACATAAAAAGCATTTTCGAAATTAGCTGTCTTGCTGTGGATGCGCTCCATTGCTCCTCTCAGCTCCACTATCTCTTGTCAACCATCCACCAGCTCAGCTCAATCCCTCACAGCCTCTGCTGCTCCCACCCTTGGGAGGACTCATGCAGACCAGTTGATTAAAAATCACTTAGTGGAGAACATAAACAAAGCTGTCAGCCTTTGGCTTGCCCTTGGGATTGAAGTGGTGGTGGGGGTGGTTGGGGTAGTAAAATGGACAAGATGAGATGAGGGGGAAAAAGAGGAAAAGAGACTCTTAGCAGGTTAGGTTGAGTTTGAAAAGTTGAAAAATGCCTCAAACTAAGCACAAGTTCAGAACGCGAAAAAGCCTGGATATTATGATTCATTTCTTATTCTTTTACTATTATTCATGAATTAACATTTAATATACATTTTCCAATCTTATGTTAGTAGCCTGATACTAGGTCTACTGTCAGACAGGGATCACAGTAAGGTTTTAGTCACATTATATTTGAAATCAGATCATTTTTACCTCGCTATGCAAAGGATGCTCGTTTTGGAAGACTGACTAGAAACTGTACAGTCAAAAGGGGTTATTAGGGTGGTGGATGGGTTAATACAGCCTACCTTAAAAACAACCTAGGGTTATTTACCTAGGTTATTTCAGGTTACATTATTTTGATAATGTTATTGTAAGTGGAAGCATATTTGCATCTCACTAAGTGCTGCGTTCATGGAAGCTACTGAGAACTGGACCTCTGTGACAGTGAAGGTTAAGGGGCTTTTTAAGGAAAAATCAACTAAAGGGCAAAAAATTTACATGGGACTATATTGTGGAGTCCCTAGATGCATCATGAGGGAATGTTTTCAAAAGCGTCCCTTAGAGATTTATACGTTTAGTATACATTTCTGCATTTTTCTTGCCTCGGTTCAACTAATGGTTACCTGTTTTCAGTGATTAATATCTGGTAGGAACAAAACCATTTGTTGTCAAAAATAAAGCCACAATCAAGTACTTCTCAAAGATAATCCTCATTAGAGTTGTTGCTAACTACTTCCTATCATATAAATGCCTATCACACCAAATTTCCAAAAGCTCAAAGTGATATATATTCAAAAAGCTTATTTTTTCCAATAAGCAGTCCACAACACAAGGATAGCCTATTTACAATAATATGAAAACAGAGAAATGCATTAAATACTCACACTGGAGTGACTGGAATGCTTAGCATTTCATGTTTTATAGCCTAAATAGTTGATGATAATTTTCCTTTCCATTGACTAATTTCTTCAGCTTTGTTTAACTGAGTAGACTCAATCTGTGATCAGACTTGTGCCATCAAAATACAACAACACTGACAGCTAAAACAAGCAGTCCATTAATCAATTAGCAGAGTGAAAGAAAACTGACAGCTCCTTTAACAATAAATCAATAGTTTTTTTCAGTTTTCAAGAACAAAATGCTAAACATTTCATACTTCCGGCATTCCAATTGTGAAAATTTGTTGCGTTTTCGTGTCTCATGATAAATCAATATCTTAAGCTCTTAGACTGTTGGTTAAGCAAAGCAATGTGATTTCACCTTGGAAGGGCCTTTTTCAAGAATGACTCACATCTGATAGACCAATTAATTAATTAATTGACAATTAAGACAGATTTAGCAGCTATAAAAATAAAATAATGGTTTGTTTGAGCCCTATATTAAGTATATTTCGGATCAACATACAAATAAAAAACATTATAAAAATAAGAAAAAACAATACTGAGGTGATGAGTTTTGCTTACATTGCCTCATAGAGATCTAAGCGCTAAAAGTAAGGAACACATCACTATGGCCACTTCACATATACAAGTAAGTCAGAGGTTCACTGCAGCAGAGCCGCAGGAGGCAGAAAGGAATCAGTTGGTTAGAGACTAAATGTGTCAACACATGATGGCAGTTACTGGTCTGATCGTGTTGTGACACCCATGGCAGTCGTAATTAGTGAGCACATACACATAAATAGAAGCAGCCTTGGGAATACACACTGACACACACTGCACACATACAAACACACACACACACACACACTGCACACACCCACACACACAGCTGCCAGTGACAAGGTAGGGCAACATGGCTCTGATAGTCTACTGGCCTTCACTACCAGATGGTAGTTCCCACTGGTTCCCTCACACACACACACACACACACACACACACACACACA
>JAPZDZ010000005.1:7171957-7185703 GCA_029783805.1 Acanthurus tennentii
GAATTGGGATTCATAACTCCGTCACTCACACTGTCACCACATGGTTCCAAACACTGGGTTTGGACCCCAAATCTGAGGGCTAGCTAATGAGTATGACATCCGATGTGGAAATAATTGTAATACACAAAAATATTTTAGTTTTTTTTCTTCTGTCTCTGTAATATTTTTTTTCTCTTAAAAACACTGGATATGTACACCTCTGCAGGGCCCTAAAATGATTCCAATAAAAAAATGTTTTATGTTTAAATTATCCAAGAAGGAACCCCAAAACATTTTGCTTCACTTTATAGGGGTCATAGGCCAGAAAGGGCTTGAAAACCCTTAAAAGACATTAATAGTCAAAAAACATGGGGCATCTTCATTACTTCCAGGTTCAGGCACACAGGGACCAGAAAGCACATATGGTATTCCTACCTGATCTTTAGTTTCTCTGTCAGTTCATTTGAGGCAATTTGATTGAGTACAACTTATTTAGGTACAAACTCCATGTCAGTACAAAACAGGCTAAAGTAATGGCATTAAGCTATATTTTTTACACAGGGACTCTCTAAAATACAGGATGACACAGTGAGTTAATAATGTATTGCTCACTTCTACTAATGCATTTAAACTGAAGTAAAGCAAATCAACAAATTTTCTTTTAATGAAATTACCATACAAGCAGTTAAAATACAGTCATACTGAGGTTTATTTGGGCATCCAGGGACTGGCTGCACCAACCATTCTTAACTAACTCAGAGGTGTCCAAGAACGAAGGGATGCTGCTTTGTCAAGTTGGTGATCCAGCCTGGTTGCTTTTGTGTGTTTAACTGAGAGACAAAGAGATCAGAGCTCCCTGTATCTTTGCGGATTTAGTTGAAACTCAAAGTCATTCTTCCAAAACCACATTTATTTCAAAGGCTCATCTTTTAGCAGTATTTACATTACACAGTACAAGTTCAATATCTGTACAATTCCCTAGAACGCCTAGACAGACAGTCAAACCATGAGGAGGTAAAACAATAAAGGGAAGAAGAAAAGGCAAAACATTTAAACAAACACAAAAGATGAGCTTCCAGGCACAAACTTAACTTCAGGCTAAAACACCAGGCTAAGCCTGTGTCAGGAAAGAGACAGCCAACAAATTCAATTAAAAAAAAAATTAAATAACATAAGAGAGGTTATGAAATGGCATGGTTCAAGTTCAGATTTGCCCAAGGCCTTAGTGACCATTAACACAATTTAAGTACCATTGATGTACCATTGGACAGCAAACTGTTAAATGATTGTAAACAGAGGGTGAGGACTTCTCTTGACTTGTCCTCCAGCTACAGTGAAAGACAGCAGAGACACTGACCTGGATGAAGAAGTTATGGACACACTAATGGTTGAGTGTGTAATCTCCACCATTTTATTCTGAGTTCAAGGAATGTTTTCATGGAATAGATGGTTAAGCACATTCATCATTACTCCCAAGTGATTTATGTCTTTTTACCAGAGGGGCAGTACTGAGCATAAGAGCAAAAACACAACTGTCTGCTTTCAGAGTCACTCTTGTTCTCTCACTCAAACAACCAACTTTAAATTTTGCTGGTCTATGTGTGCACTTTACACACAGCGCAAGAAAGACCATGCATATACTTGCTCTTTCTTTTCAAAGCTTTAGATGGAGAGAAGAGATGGTGCACACAACCATCAAAGGTTTGTCTCATCCCAAGTTGGGTCATTCATGCTCTTCAGGACCCTCCTCACAACCTTTTCCAGATCCTTCCGTGCTCTCTGCTCTTCCTCCAGTGACCTCTTCATCTTCTTGTTATCCTGTGGTATAAAACAATCGTATCTTACATGTTAACGTAAAAAACGATTTTAACCACGTCTTATTAGAAATATGTTTGATTCCACATAAACAATAATTTTAGATTGAAGAGTTGAACTAGCTAATCTCAACTAAAAGTTACGTAAAACAAAATCACACCATCATGACTTTTCATAAAACATTCACCTGTTTCAGCTCTTGAACTTCATCCCTCAGCGCGTACACCACATCCACCAGGCTTCTTGAAGACAATAAAATTTACAAGTCAATACATCAGTGACACAAACAAGGCAGGTTATGTTAAAGATGGTTTTACAATTTCTTTTAGTATTGTTTCACACAATAATTGAATTCTGCCACTAGAGTGCTCTAAACAGTACAATGAAAACAAAAAATGTGAATGATGTGAATACTTTTGGCATGATGTCCTTAACCAAAAATTCAATCACACACATTGTAGGTTTTAGACCTTTTAGGGCGAAAATGATACATACTGTATGCTTACAGAATATTTTGGGTGATATATTTAGTATTTTTTCTTTCTGCCAACACTGAAGTGCAAAATCTATTTAAAAAACAAATCAGTGAGCATCACATTGGCTTTTTTCACCAACATGGAACTTTTTTTGGAACCAAACATGCTGGTTTCCTATCGGAACTAAAAACAGCAGGTTTTCCTTGAGAGCCAAAGTGGGAATGTAAAACTCTATGCATCCTTGTGTATTGCACAGTGTTCTTCGTTGATGCCATATGCTTGTTTTTCATGTTCCACTCAAAACTTGTGAAAATGCTGGCTGGTTTCTTGATAGTATCAAGGTTCGAAAAATGCTGAAGGGGTTCAAGCATCAGGGCTTATGTGGTAAAAAATAACACTTGGTGACATGTTCCCTTACTTTGATGAACATGGGCACTGCAATTTATTATGAGTCAACTGTCCTGCTGTTGCAGTTGTCATTAGAGAACCATTTATGTTTCTTTGCAGCTAAAATTAGCCCCACAATTTCACTATTTACTAAATGTTTGTAACAATGTACAGTCCCAGGCTTTTTAGAGAAGTGTTTTAAAAGATGACGAATGGGTTCTGGGCTTGGTGCCATACAAGGGGTTTGTTAAAGCATTGTTGGTTTTGGTCTTTATGGGATATGGGATTGACAATAAAGAAAGACAGTGATACAGTACAAATGAGAAACTCGAAGAGATTTCTCTATTTTCTTACTTCTCTTCTCCAGCACTTTGTCCGTTGCGACTGGGCCCCTCCACCAGGACTTTCTTCTCACCAGGGATGATCATATGCAGCCCTGTTCCCGTTCGCGGTCCTGTTTCAAAACAGAAGAGCACTCAACGAACGGTACTTATCTCGCCACACCTTAAGACTGTAATTCAGTACGAAGGCATCATCAGTAAATTACTTTTTCAGATCACAGTCTAAACTTCCTTATTATAGTGAGCGACAGAGCCAAGGAAGCAGTATGTTAGTCATGCATAGGCCTGCTATCAGACAAAAGCCAATGGAAAGTAAAAGGCAAGAGGAAGCTGTAGAGATTTCTGGGAACAGAAAAAAAAACATAAACACACACCAAACCATTCATTCATTCATTAACATTACAATCCTCTGTCACTCTGAAAAATGAGAACTCCGGCATCTTTTCAAAAATGACAACAAACAACAAGACACAACTCAGATGTGCTGTACCAACAAAATCACCAGAATGCCAGTGTCTAACAAATGACAAATTTATTCAAAACTCATAATACAGCGTTTGGGACTTGAACACTTCAGCAGTGTAGAACAAATACACTGACGGCGCTGTTAGATAAGACATGATCACATGTGTGAACTGAATACAGCTTTTAGAGCACACAGAGGACAATGTTGGTCAAAGACAGTTAGACCCTGTCTGTCCCACAGTTTGACTTAGTTTCTTAAACCACAGAATACACCTGTCACAAAGTATAGCACATGATATAAGGACAGTGATATTCTTAGCTCAAATACTCATAGAAGGTAGAATGGATTTTTTTTCTTGCTCCATGACTACTAGTATTTACAGAAAGGGAGACTATGTGCTCTAATATTTCAAGTCCACTCTGACAGTATTCTGAGGTTGAATGAGTAGTTTACATAGAAATTTTTCCGTATAATCACGGTCTCTTGTTTCTTTTTTTTTTTTTTACCCCAATGCTTTCAAAACACTGAAGGTGAGCATTTAGACTACGAATGAGCATTTACTTTACAGTAACACTGAATACTCAAGTCTACCTTTAGGACTATATCATACACACTCTAGGTAGACGACAAAACGTACAGAATTTAACAGATTTTATCCCCCACACCCGCTGGCCCGTTACATGATTGTGCAAAATAATTGAAACACTTCATGTTATAATTTTCAGTGTAAACTTTGATACAGACCAATAAAATGTAAAAAAGAAAACAAATGATTCTTCCAGGGATCATTTTGTAAACATTGACATACAGAATAAAAGAAAAAAGAAAAAGAAACGTCTGTATACAAAACAATGAATACAATAAAGAAGATCATTCAGACACAGTATATAGTACTGTAACATGGACCTTTATAATCTATATGTCATTCGCATTGCTTGCTGTGAGAGGAGATAGACTTAAGTGGAAGCCAACCTGTTTTTTTAATACCAATACTGGAAAAATACTTCTTCATAAAAATAGTAATTAATGCAAGAGACAGCATACCTCGCAAACTAGACAACACAAAGGCATGTCTAGCTTATGAGGCTATAGCATAGGTGCTAGTTTGTTGTGACACAAGAGATGTTTGTTTCTGACATTACGCTCACCTGGTCAATTTCTAAAAGTCTGGTAACAGCTGCACATTCATGGAATAGTTTAACATATTGAGAAATAGGTGTAACCTCTTTCTTGTCCAGAGTTTGATAAGAAAATTCATGACACTCTCATGTCCATACAGTAAATATCTAGCGCTACAAGCTTGTTAGCTTAACTTACCAAAGGCTGAAAGCAGAGGAAGCAGCTAGTCTCGCTACCTTAAAGTGTAGAGTTGTTTTCAGTTCCCTTGGCATTAATAGAGGATTGAGGCATGATTAGGTTTCTTTGCTTTACTTCACATGATCGAAAAAAAGAAATCTGTGTAAATCTCGTTTGTGTGTTGCGCATTGCACCGTTGTTGGGATAAAGCTGCCAGCATAGCATAGCAAAGAGACTGGAAATGAGCAAACAGCTTATTCTGTTAAAAGGCTAAAAAAAATCCACCAACAAGAACTACTGAAGTCACTAACTTAATCGATATCTCTTTTTGATTTGTTTAAAATAGTGAGTTTTTGGTTCATGATTGTGTTACTCTAGAGAGAGCCTTGCTGGCAGCTTTATCCCAGTGCTTCCAGTCTGTATGCTAAGCTAGGCTAACGTGCTTCTGGATTTAATTTCCTTTTGAACAGACAAATTTGAGAGTGTTGTTGATTTTCTCATCTAACTCTCCACACACTGTCTTGTCAAAATGTTAAACTATTGCTTTAACTATCAGAGTACAATAAACAAAGGCAATTGATTTACATAACATCTGTGTTAGGCTGTAGTTTACAGTTTAATTATGTTGGGTTTTTATGCTATGTTTGGTTTAAATGAATCTCTTCATTTTGTTAATGCACTAACATGAGGTTAAAAACAAAATATAAATGCAACCCTGTAGAACCACTGACAGACAGCAACATTACTGGATGGAAGATCAGGCTTTAAAGGATGATGCTTAGGAGACTGCACAACACAGTAAATTATTATAAATAATGACTTAAAAGGGTCAGATCACCAAAAGCACAGATATCCGAGATTTCTGCATCCACAACATTACAATGTAGTTAACTGTAATGTATTTTGCAGAGCTCCTGGAATGAATAAATAGGGCTTTACAAAATAAATAAATAAATAAGCCAAGGACTTGTCCTCATTAAATGCACTGTAAACAGTTTTTATAGAGACATTTTTTCAGCAGTAGTTTAAATTAAAAATGTGGACAATGAGGTCTTTGGATTATCCAGCACTCGGGGGACACTCATCCCTGCAGACATACATCAGTGGTTACTTTTTATCATTTTTAAAAATATTATTATTATTATTTTTCAATGTTATGAGTGCCATCAGCAAAATTCCACTTAATATAATTGTATTGTAGTTGAGGCAGAAATCTCAAAAAATATTTTTAAAAACCCGGGCAAATAAAATCAAAACAATCTGTAAGGTTTGATACAACGAGAGGTAAGCTTGAAAATGTACAAATATTTTTTTGCTAATTTGGGTGAACTGACCCTTTAAATTCACCCATCTTAGTCAGAAGCTTTGACTCAGCCTGAGAAAAAGCTTGACTAGAGAGTGAAATGTATGTGATAAACTCCTCTTTCTGTAGCAGCTATTTTAAATAATTATCAATCTAGAAAGGATTTTTAGCATTTAGTAGCTTTTGGTCATGTGGTAAGTAAATTCAATCCTGCTAAGCAACATTAACAAAGATCCAAATTATGAAAACAGAAATGATATACAATGTCAAAAAATTTGATATTTCATTTGCATGCTGCAATAATATCAGGCAGCAAGGGCCTACGTGCCCAAACCTGTGCATGTGTGTATGGCATCTGTGCTATGTTTGAGCATACATACTCTAGAAACACATACCAGACAGAAGAAGTATATGGTTAATAGAATACACTCGTTCCTGAATTACATCTGAATATCAGACAGGAAAAGCTCAGTCCCCATGTCTCCCTCCCCTGGTTATCCCTCCCCTTTATTCCACTCCAACATCTGTCTACTCCCTGCTGAGAGAGTCCGCCACATTTATGGTCAAACAAGGGGAGTGGTCACATTCAAGATAAATTAACAAGAATTACCAAACACTTACTGCATGACAACTACACAAAGAGAGGAGGCACATAAAAGGGAAAGTGGCAAGGCAACAGGGAGATGCTTCAAACATCTTCGAACAAACGATCTAAAAAATAAATAAACCAAATAAGTTAACAAAAAAATGAACCATTATATCATAGAAAATAAATAGATAAATTAAAAAAAATCTAGTTTCTTTTAATACATTGAAGGTAAAAGAGGTAAGCGCGCTGTACGTTACATTTCTGTACAGCGTGGCAGTACTGTACGTTCCTTAGTTCTGGTGGGAGATGCAGCTCTTACGCGGCACTGAACCCATCCTGTAACTGTGGGTGGTCCAGATGGAGTCATAGTCAGAGTCCTCTGAAAGGTCGGAGGACAACTCTGGCCGTGACACGCTGCTACGGCGGCCCGGTGAGTCCATACAGGACCGGTCGACGTCGGCCAGCACATGGTTGTGCATCAGGTCAGTGCCCTGCCAGGCTGGACGGAGCGAGCCAAGTTTGGCAGAGATGTCGCAAAAGTAGAGTTGACAAAAATAATGGGCGAAAAAAAAAGGAGCGATGGTGGAAAACAAGAAGGCAGTGTAGGCAACACGTGACAAATGGTAAATCATAAAAACAGCAGGAGATGCATGATGGGATGATGTAGCAAATCAGAACACATGGAGAAAAATTAAAGTACAGCATGAAGTAAACAATTGAAGAAAAAAGAGAGAAAGAAGGAGTACGAAGTAAATCAGAGCAATTCAAAACAAGTGTGGAGTGGAGGAGAAACAGACAGAAAGAGAAGATACTGTTAGAAAGATCAGTTCAGAATAACAGTGTTAAAGAAAGGCACTCAGTAACAGAAAACAGGTACAGCAGTAACAAAGACAGCAAGCTCCACTATGAACCTCTCTTCCTCTGAGTTGCATGCATGTACAGTATGAAAATGATTGGTGGTTTTCTTACTGGAGTTAAGCGTCTGCCTGGTTTTGGCGCTGGTGCAGTATGCTTCAATAACTTTCAGGATCTGGGCATCTTCTTCCAGAGCAGCTGTACCTAAAAAACGAGATGATATTAAGGGAACAAATAATTAACACCCCATGTGCCTTAGATCACTTACCACAGTTTACCACCTACTATACACACAAATAACAGCATCTGCAAACATGAATGGCTCGACATTTTGGGAGTTTTGTTTGCTCACATTTTTGACTGATGCCACTCTGATAGTTGTCCTTAATGAATGCAAAAGCCATCGGATGATTAGTTTCAGCTTTAGCAAAATGATTGGAGGCAATGAGAAAGAGCTAGCCTGACTCTGCCTTAAAACACTCTCAATCTCACTAATTAACATGTTAGATCTCCTTTGTTACAGATTCAGTCACAAAAATTTAGAAACTCTATGATGTGTCATTTTCCCACATTAGTTACAGCCTGTAAGAAACAGCATGATCGTCGTTCCCCTCTGCTAGGCAAAGTCAAATCTCCATGTTGTGTCTTTACATTTAACGGACAGATAGAAGTGTCATTAATAAAGATGCTAAAA
The DNA here is from genome assembly GCA_029783805.1 of Acanthurus tennentii. Taxonomy (NCBI): domain Eukaryota; kingdom Metazoa; phylum Chordata; class Actinopteri; order Acanthuriformes; family Acanthuridae; genus Acanthurus; species Acanthurus tennentii. The sequence continues at coordinate 7,180,159 of JAPZDZ010000005.1, forward strand.
AGCTATTTCAACTAAATATTACTGTAGTATGAATAAAACGCTTGTTAGCTTTCTGTGTTCAACACAAACTCTGGGCATAAATAGGAAAGATTTTAAACATACTCTTCCTCAAGGCAAATTCTTCCTCAGACTGTTTCCTCTCAGGCTTGCGTTTTGGAAGGAGTTTCTTCACACTCTTAGGACTTTTACTAAGATCCTGCACACAGGGAGGAGGGGGACAATGGCAAGAAAATTACAAAAGCAACATAAATAATCTATATGAACATGTGTTGGCTGCATAATAAAATGGTCCCTCACTTCCTTGTAGCAGAGGGCTGCAGAGGGTCGTAAAGGGGGTGCGGGCCTCAGACAGCTCAGGCTCCAGGGTTTGGGGGTGTTGGGTGGTTCCAGCGGGCCCCACATCATGGTGCTGGAAAGGGATGTCCCATGGGAGGACGGGTGAGGCAGGGTGTGGTAGGTGGGAGCCACTGTCATGGCCCTTCCCTCAGCGTGCCGGGATGGGGTGAGGGGGTGAGAGGGAAGCTGAGGAAGGAAAAAAAAACAGGCCAATGTAATAAAAATTATCAGAAAACAGACAGCTCTGCTCCACTTAACAGCTGCTCCTAAGTGTCTGATAAGCACACAGCAGATGCACCACCACACTCTACATTCAGTATGTACTGCTTGGAGGGAAACTTTCCTTTTTACTAACTCTAAGCAAGACTTTTACAGTCAATAAAATAACTTTGTATAAGCCAACTGCTTTGGTTTTACAGCCTGCAGCTTTTAAGTTTTAGTCCTCTCTGACATCAGTGTTTTTTCCAGACGGAGCAGGCTTGTGACTGAAGAACAGAAAATCAAAGAGCTGTCAAAGAGCAAAACAGTATCCTCAGGAGGAGAGGATAATAACCTCATAAACAACTTTATAAGGTGACAATATGTAAATGTTGGGTTTAGCGCTGTTTTTCTGCAGCCAAAAAAACAGTTAATGCAGATTAAAGAATTATATCCCTGAGCTTAAGAAAGATCAGGATAGAAAGTAAAATATTTTTATGTAATACACAGAGAACATTTATCTTCCCTTTATGTCCATCTACTTATTATGTTCTCTGTCACAATGGCAGCAAACTGGGCCGGGATGAATCTCCAAAACAGCAACAACATAGATGTACACTGATGTGGTTTGACTACCAACCAGCTACTAACCAACATCCCTCAAACCATCATTAAAACCTTTCAAACGATTTTCTAAACTGCAGTTTTTAGTATATCAAAACTATTTATTCATTAGTTCTTTTTGATGTAATCAGAAAAAGTTTAGGAAACAGGGCTTTTGGGAAGCACAGTGACACAAACTTGTTGACCCCATCTAATTAAAGGCCAGATGGGAAAAGCGTCTTGTGTCTTGATTTATTCCCAGGTCTTAGATGCTCAAAATACCACTACAGGAGAGTCATCTCCTTCATGTGAAACCTCCCTGTTTTAAAATAAATCTAAATCATAGAAAAACATAGCATTTTCTTTAGCAGAGCTCTCACATATAGATTTAGATTTTTTAGTTGCTGTTGTTAGTTACCTTGTGCCACTCTGCTGCCACCGACATGCAAGTGGGCTCTTGTGAATAAATCATCGTTATTGTTGATTGTTTATTCAAAGGATAAGGCTGAGCGTTGATTATAAAGCTTTTTTTTTTCATTTCAACAAAATGAAAATATGCACTACAGTCATTTTCGTGAGAGAAATAAGGCACTTCATGTCATGTCTGCGTAATATTGCTGTTTAAGTGCATAATTCCACACACAAAAAAAAAGCCTTCATATTTTGCACAAATCTTACATTGAGCGAGACTTGAATTTTACATTTTTGATTAAGACTGTATTCCACCCATGCAGTGAGCCCTTAACTAAAAGGAATAAGTGCTAATCATTGCTTGGCTTTATCAGAGCCGCCTTCTACTGGTGTGTTGATTTTAAGGTTTATGCATTAAAAAAAATGTAAGGAATCAACATAATAATGCTCAGTGTTTTCAGAACATCAGGTGTAAATTGAGAGAAAGCAGATCGTCTGTATGTCGGTGTGTAATCATCGGCTCCTGACCGTGTGACAGGGAACAGTGAGCGGTTTGTGGCTGGGTGCTGTGGCTGCGTTGTGTTTGATCTGTCTGGTCAGGTGCTCAACCCAGTCCTGCAGGTCCTGCTGGTGGGTGCACACCACCTGGAGACGGTCAAACATTGGGCCTGCAGGGACAGAAAAAAAAAAAAAAGTTACTGAAGGAACTGTGAGTAAATGAGCTGAACACTGAATCTTGCTTGATCTCATGTGGCCTCACCGTTGAGCTCAAAGGCGTTTTTATGGGCTTCACAGTCTTCTAGTTTGGTCACTGTCATGTTGGCGAGGGGCAGTTTTCCCTGCAGAGGGCGAGCATCGCATCAGAATCAAGACTTCACAGAAACTAAAGCAGACTGATGTGAAAACATTTTTTAACCACTGACCTGGAATATGAAGCCGCTCATCCTGGGGCTGGCAGACAACATGAGGAGGACGTGAGGGAAGAGCATGAGGTAACGCTCGCTCTTCTCCTGACAAACAGGAAGAGGGAGAATTTAAGAACATGATGAGATGTAACCCAGTTTGTATTTCAAAACTCATGATGGAAACATTCGAGTTCAGATAAAAGACTCATAACGGGATAAAAAAAAATTTCAGACAGCCTTTAGGGAAAAGTCACATTTGTGTGAATTATCTGGGGAGAAAACAGTTGCTGTTGACATTTCAGTTGTCAAATCACAAGAGTTTTATGGCATTCAAAGCGTCATCAGGCTGACAGTGATGTTTCAGTAGCTAATCAGCCTCTATACTGCTCTGAGTTTACATGCTACAGCTGTCAAAACAACGGTACATTCCCTCTCTGTATCCTTTCTTCTCCAAAGGTCACATTTATGGTATTTATTCTCTCTAACAATCACAGCAAACCACAGATCTTCACTGCATCATGCATTAATCTCTATGATCTGCTCACCAGCCAACCAGGGAGGGAAGTTTATCACCACAGAAACACCAGCTAAAGCTCAAAGTCAAGTGTTTGAATCATATAATGCACTCTTTATGTCTTTTATTTTCCCTACATGCAAGAAACCCTTGAACTCTTCTAATCGCCTCAGAAGCGCTCTGTTTGTTTCTCATCAGAGCTAATTAGCCGCAACAGGAGTAGGAACAGCACAGGCAGATCAGTTACCTAAGTGATGCACTAGACAGACGTTAGTGAGTTCAAGGTGCCTGTGAAGTTATGAATTTATTACTCAACTTCTTTCCTTTTTTTCTGCTTGTGTTGCTTCAGGCAAACATTTAACACCTGGGTGAAAGATTTCACTTCTGATGCAGTGTTTAAAGAAAGGCGCTCTAAAGCGAGGAATAATTTAGAATGTGTTCTAATAATCATGAAGTTTCATTGCATTCATTTGCAGGTGCTCTTGACAAAATCTACTTACAATTAGTGCGTTCAAATTTGGAAGAGCTTTTTATCACAATGAAGGTTTCAGTGCACTTAAACTGCCACACTTAAAGGATTAATTATGCACTTTTCGGTGGCAGAGAACTCCAACTAGGAGATATTACAAATTAATTATCACTGAGAGAGTGAAATGACAGCTTGAGGATGGTGATGATCCAGGCAAAATATTTTTTTCCAGTATTTACTAAAGTTTTCTGGGTTGATCCCTGTCATTGTTGTTGCTGATTTAGCTTTAGTTAGCAAACCAAAGCAGTGATTAATGGTATGTGATGTGGCTCTAGATATGTTTGGATTTTCTTTCTTTAGAGTTTTGATTAACTCCAAAGAAACTGACCACTGTTGTACTTTTCTTCACGTAAAATGACTGAACATTAATAATTAGCCAAAAATGCTTTACTTTCATTTTATATTTTCTAGTTCGATGGATATAAATTTAATATTTTTCTCTTGTAAATGAAATACTTAAAATGATAAGTAAGGGTTCATCCTAGGTGTTTCATTAAACAAAACTCACTGTTGTTATCAAATAGCATCAATGATCATCAGAGTCAGTGCAGCACAGTAACAGGTTGAGCAAAATTCATAGATAGATTGCTGCTGGTACCTCTGAGCCAGGACTCTGGACCAAGACCTGGCTCATGTACAGCACAGAGCCCAGGGTCTTAATGTCGTCCCCCTCCCACAGCCGGATGGATTCAGTGAGGATCTGCAGCTCCAGCTCCTTACGCTTCCGTACCTCCTGGCACTGAGCCTGACACAGTGCAAACAAAAAATCTGTTTAAAGACCTGCTGTTCATTAATTTCACTTCATATTGAGTCTGGGGATGTGACACATCTGCAGGAGAGGAAGTGAGATCGGCTTACCGACAGATTTTTGAAAGATGCCATGCACTTCTGGATGTCTGGCCGGTCAGGATGACTCTCCTAAAATAGAAAAAAAGGAAAAAAAAAGGAAGGTTGGTTATTAAACAGACATCATAACACAAGTGCTCCAGACAGATGGCTAGATACACACCTCCATGTGCCGCTCCAGCTCCTTGAGTAAAGTGGGATATTTGTCGAGTCTCATAAATGGTTTACTGAGGCCTGTGGTCAGGGTGAGGATCCCAGGACTGACTGCACCCCTCCCCTCCATAAACTCCCCCAATACTTCACTGCAGGAGTTACAGAGAGAGACAGTTGTTCATTTAGCTTATTGTGTGAAAGTGACGACCCACAGTATTTTAATCAGCGTCACAAACAGTAAGTTCGCAGTGATGTTCAGAGAGTGATTTGCACTAAATGTCAGATCCCTACTGAAGCAGTCAAACGTCACTAACTGAAGTTCAGCTTGTTCCAACTCGCTCACATGTTGCATTGAGAAAAAATTAACTTTGAAGTAAGTAAACAGAGTTATAAAGACACAAAGACATGAGTCAAATTCTGATTTTAAGAAATGTGTCAAAAACTATTACGGCGTACCAAAAACAGAAAGAGCGCACTGACAAAAGGAAAAACCTCACAACACAGACTGTAAGACACGAGCAAAATTCACTTTGCTAAAACTTATGTAGTCCAACGCAACAGTCCTGCAATAAATCCTGGCTTTATTTAACTTATAATGTTTAGTTTTTGTCGTTTAGACGGATGTTGGCTCAACTTTATTTTGGAGGCAGCAGTTTGTGGTGCTGCTCCACTGTAATTAGTTACACTGACAAGTGTTTAGTCTACTCCATTTATGTAAATGAAGGTAGGCAGGAATAACCTTAACACCTGTCAGTGTAATGCACCACAGTTTAGCAGCACCATAAACTACAGCCTCCACAATAATAACACGTTTGACAACAGAGTTTGAACAAAAGCCAAACATTATGGCCTTCATGGAGGTAGGATTTATTACAAGACTGTTGCATTAGACTGTTTTCTTATCAGATGCACCTAGTTTTAGTTGTGCGGACCTAATGAGCTGACAGTTGAGGCTATTTGCCTAATAACAAAGTAAGCTAGATATTTAAAATGCTCACACAGCTTTGCAAATGAAGCATTTGTTGCCGTGTACTGTGATTCACTATCACA
>JAPZDZ010000005.1:7205105-7215385 GCA_029783805.1 Acanthurus tennentii
GCAATGACATATTGCTGTGCTGTTTAAAGCAACAAAAGGAAATTTCCTTAGCATAAAGAAAAAACATACTGAATCCGCCACACACCAAACAAAGGTCAAAGAAGGCAACAAACTTTTTAGCATAATAGCATTTTTACTAAGCAGATAAAAGTCACACAGAGGAAGACCATCAACACAAAGGCAAAATGAAACTGAATATCGAACATACATGTGCCCTAATGTTTGTCAGTGTGTCCTAAATGTGTATGCCATGGTTTGCTAACAAGTTTGTGAGGAGATACCATTTTTGTTTAAAGCTCAGGTACGCCCCCCTACACCGATAAACACCGACTCTAAAGAGGGACTTTACTCCACCCAGGGATATTCAGTTGGTTGCAGTGTGCAACCTCACCACTAGATGCCACTAAACCCTACACACTTGAACTTTACACTTACAATCTGCAACATTTCATAAAATGTCTAAAAACGATTGTATCTTTGTATATTTTCTTTTAAAGAAACATACTTACACCATCCCAAGTGTTTCCAGCAGACTTTAGGAAAATGACTCTGTTATGACTGTAATTTTATTCGAGGAAAAGGATGTCAAACGTGACCTGGCTAGATGCAAAGTGAATTAAACTTAAACATAACTTCTTCTGTGACTATTTCTGCCTGAGTCACCTGAAGCAGACTTTTATCTGCAATGCCGTCTACTTATCAGTGAATTAAACAAATCCCATGATCCCGCGCTTCCTCACGACGTCATCAAACTACATATTCTGTTTTCATCGCTTAGATAGAGAGACCTCTAGTGGTGGATATTATACTGCGCGATTAAGGGACTCCTAATTTCTTGTTTTGCCCCGTAAGTTGGTCTGAATGTAATAAAACTTCACCACATACTGTCGCGTCGCAGGTGTATTTAACGTCGCAGCTCTAGACAGCTGTCTCAGTCTGCCTGCGCCTTTGAAAAGAGCTCAAACCGCAGCGGTGTCGGAGATCCACAGGGCCACTCTGAGTCGTGATCTCCTGCATGAGCTGCGCGTGTGTCATCTCTGACGTTCCCGGCCCGCCCACATCACCCTCTGACTGTCTGTCTCCATCAGTGACACAGACTCTCCCACAGCTGCACGGCGGACCCACGAGCGACGAGCCGGTCTGCCAGCGTCACGGAGCGGCACCGCATCCGCTGCTCACTGGCATGGACACCGGAGGAGAGCACTGACCATCCAGGAACCATGCCTACTGTCCTCGGTGGCAAAGGGAAACTTTCCATTGTCTGTTTTTTACTCCGATGCGCATTTACTCAGGTGAGAGGCTGCATGGACTGTGGATTATAGTCAACTTGGAAAAAGAAAAAAGAGTTGTGATCATGTGTGTGTGCATAAAGCAGCTTAGATGTCAGCTCTGGTAAGTCTTTGTTTTTGCACGAGATTAGTGCACATTTAAAGTCATCTGTTATTAAATAAGATACATATCTTTATTATTTCTAAAGAACAAAGCTACCCTTCTTTCATTTTAAACATAGTAATAAAATGAGTGCAATTCCTGCAGAGTATCAGTTTGCACTGCTGTTTTTACTTAAAGATGTTTTGTATAAAGAGTTTGCAGAAAATTGAAATTCTTCTCAGATTTTTCACAAAGGTGCTCAAACACAAACGGAAGTGTTGAACACTAGCTAAAAAATGAGCATAACTTCAGTAATTACTGATACTTTAAGAATGTAACAGATGGTGAGTAGCTCAGTTGGCTTGCATGCTGCTTGTTGCAGGTGTTATGATGGGTTGTGGTTTGTTTGGCCCCGAGGGATTTCACTCATCAGGGTATTGCACCAGAGCTGTAGCCTGTGATGTTGAGTGGGGATGAACGTGTGAAACACACTGCACATGATAATATCCATTCTAATGGACCTGTAAGTGTAAACTGAGGAGGCAGGCCTGGCTTTAGCTCGAGCACCGCCACGGGGATGTGAAATACTGGCTGTCTGTGTTTATGTTTTTCATTTAGTGCTTATGGCCTCATAACCGCCTTGTGGCTGCAACAATCAGACAGTTTTCACACACACTGTTTTCCTTCCGCAGGCCAAGAGCGCAGCCACTCAGACACTGACCTTAGTGAGTCATGCATGCAAGAAGAGACAGTTTCACTCATACACACACACACACACACACGCACGCATGCACGCCGCACTACACACACATTTTCTACAGTGCATACTTATACTGCACAGATGGCACAGACACTGAAGTGAGAAGCAGATCATCAAAATGAAAATGGGATACAAACACTATGTTTTGAGGAAATACATGTCAGGTAGAAAGGCAGCATGAGTAGAAAATGTTCAGAAGATAAGATTCATATAGGAATTTATAATGATAAAAAAAAGTGAGACAAAACCAAGCCTGACGGATGAGTATGATAAGTATTTTGAATGAGAAACCTTTTGCTAATAATTCATGCAGCGGGATCATCTGTTTTCACACAAAACTTTAAGTCATAATGAAACACACTCCCACATGCAACAGAAAGGACCTACACACAAATGGGGAAGTGCGAGTAATGTAAAATATTTGTCTATTATCTTAATGCTTGAGCAACGTGGTTCTCTGTTTTCATACCATGAATTTGAATTGTGAGCTGAAATGTGAAAGGGGGGAAACGTGGGGGAGGGAAAGAGAGAGAGAGAGAGAGAGAGAGAGAGCTGGGTTGCCTATCACAGGATGGAAACAGAAAGTTGCTTGAACATAATCAGCATCCGTCAGATCATCTGCAGCTGTAAAATCTGTGAGTCATAAATGAGCTTCAGCCTCCTCGCCACTCTCACAATGACTGTGTGTGTGCGACTGTACGGTTTACAGTAAAATGCCACACTGTGTTGTGACTGTTGCTGCAAAAAAGGCGGGAAGCAGAGTGCAGAAGGTGATTTTTTTCCTTGTGTGTAACTTAATGATGCAACGTGAGAGTTCGCATCTTGAGCAATGACTAGTGTAAGATATGAATGAGTTTACGTTCTGTATGTGTGAGTGCATGTGCACGGCTACGTTTGCAGTTTAGGGTGCATAACTCTGTGCACAATGTGATTTTCAGGGGGGATGCATGTTACTGTAGTTTAAATGCTCCACTAGGTTTGGACGCACAGTCAACATAGCTCTTTTACAATGTATTTGTTGATTTTTATAGCTGGGGTTTCGTCTGCTGCCTTGAGTTGTTACAAACCTTGCTCTCATTATCTGTCAGTCTCAACTTCCTGTGAATTTCTCCTCATTCATTATCACCTGTCTCCTTCTGTTTTCACAGGTAACAAGAAGCAAACACAACAACTGTGCCAAAGATATTCTGGAGGTAAGGACTTGCTTCAGATTTGTTTCATTGCTTTAATTTTATTTTTTTGTTTTTTATAATTAAAAAACAAAACTAACAAGCAGTCATTGTCTTTAAACATCAGTCAGATTCATCCCTCATTAAATGTTTTGAGTCATATTGTGAGCGTTGTGTTCAGCTTTTTAAAGAATTTGCATTTGGTTTATTTTTCCAGTTTTGAGCAATTTAAAACCACCATGTGACTGAGTCAAGTAATTAAGGCAGATCATCGCTGAGAACAGGAAATTAAAGACATGGGGCTGCTACTAATGATTATTTTCAATATTAATTAATTTGTTGATTGTTTTTCTAATTATTTGATTAGTTATTTGCTTAATAAAATAATTGTAATGCCCACGTTGATTGCCTGACTTCTGGTGTTGCCGCTTGTGTTTTTCTCAAGAGCCTCTCATTTAAACAACTTTACACTTCACACTGCACCTCGCTGATACACCTGCCACGAAATAGTTAGAACCCCAATCAATGCCAGGTAGATGCATCATTTGGTCACATGAACATTTTATGGCCTTGTGGAAGTCAAAGCTTCATTCACAGTCAAAAAGAAGACCATGGATGAGCATTTCAAGCAAAAAAAAGCATTTGACTTGATAATGAACAGGAGATAATCAACCAGTCGTGTCACTGCTAACAGCTAGCAATCTGGGGCCAAGTTATTTGGGTATTTCATACCTGACTATTTTCAGGAACAAAAGCATCATTCTGAAAGTGACATCGCAAATGTCTGAAATGTTTGAGTTTGAGTTTTCAAGCAAAACACAGTGGCGACATTTACAAGAGTTTACGGCAGTGTAACATTTAACGAGGTCTGCCTCTGGCAGTAGTAACGCACTACTTATAATGATGTCTGCAAGATTTTAAGAGCTCACTACAGAGGCTGCACTTGTTTGGTCCTCCGCAATACGCCACCAAGTGTAAAGTTAATCAGATAAATGGCTTTCGATCAATTTTTCCAAGAATTTAAAGTGATGTCCTCAGATGTCGGCTTTTGTTTGACTCACAGTCTGAGGGATCTTTAAAAACAGCGGCACACACAAACACAAGCGGCAAATGCTAAAAAAAAAATTAAAACTGATAGTTAGAATATTTGCAGATTAATTTTCTGTTGATAAGTGTACATGTAACTGACTGTAAGTCTGAACTCCGTGACCCTGAGCTTTTTACCCATTATTTGGGCTGTGTTGGAGGTTTTACATCACTGCTCCCTGTGTCCTGCTCCTACACTGGGACAGATAGCGGGAGTGGAGGAGAAGAATAGAGATAGAGAACATTGGGGGAGGAGGAGTGGGAGGAAGATAGCAACACATAATGCTCCACCTGGGAGACCTTGTTGTTGTTGGAGGAGGAAAGAGGTGAGGGCTGGCGCTGTGTCCTTGGTGACTGAGGGAGGAGAGATAATGAAGTGAACGGATGAGCAGGGAGGGAGGAAATACTTCACCCCTCAGGGCTTACTATAGAGGTTGGGAAGAGAGGAAGAGGAGGAGAAAAGTTTTGGTTGCCTGGCGGGTTCATAAAATCGTGTCATCTGGTGAACGTCTTTTGTTTTAAATGAATGAAACTGGGAAGCAGACTCCCATTGGAGTTTGACATTTTGGGAAATACACTTATTTGCTTTCTTGCCGGGAGTTAGATGAGATGATAGATACCGCTTTCATGTCGGTGCCCTAAAAATTAAGCTACAGCCAACAGCTAGTTAGCATAGCTTAGCATAAAAACTCGAAACGAGGTGAATGGCTAGCCTGACTCTGTCAGAAGGCAACTTATCTGCCAACCAGTGCCTCTAAAATTGTACTAACAAACATGTTGTATTCCTTTTTTCAAACAAGTACAAAAGATTTAGCATTAAACTGTTTCATGCTTTAGGGGGTAGATGGTCAAGATGTATTGTGGGTAATGTAGGCATCAGATTTTGTCAAGGAAGAAGGATGCATGGAATAAAGAATATATCTCTGATTCTTCGATGATTTGAATCCTTTGTGTACAGGATTTTAATCTGCTGGGCACAGCAACATATAAACTAAGCTACGCTAACCAACCACCGGCTGTTGCTCTTTTTTTAGCATACAGACATGATTGGTATGAATCATCTTATCTAAGATATGACTAGTAAGCCTAGTCTCCATCATGTTGAACTATTCCTTTAGATCTCAGCAGCTGTAATTAAAAGCGACGTCTGTAACGACACATCTTCATCTGCACTCAGTCCACCGACACACACACTTACCCAAATCTTTAAATCCAGGGGCTGATAAGAGGAAACCTTTTCCAGAGCTTGCTTACTGTATCAGCAGTCAAGTGACCTAGTGCCCTCCCTCCAGTAAACGTCACACGTGCATTACACACTGATGGTTCCACACGGTGACGCAGCTGAGGAACCGGATCATGCTAACATGCAAAATGAACGATACAAAAAAAAGACCATTTTGTCAGCATCCACGAGGCCTGGTTTGTCTGACTGTGACTGCGGGCAATCTAATCAGCAGAGATTATAATCAGAGCAGGAGCAAAGACAGTGTGCTGCGGATGCAGAGCTCGCTCCATGTGGCCGCTTCCCTCTTGAGTATCATGCAGTGCGAACAAATAAGAAATGGGGGAAATTTTCATAATAGTCCAGATGTATAATCATGTGTAATCAACGCAGACTCTTCCAGCCTCCCTCAGAGCGAGGCATGTGCACATGTGCAGAGACAAACACAGACACTGTCACTCTGTATTTGAAGCATGGCCTTATTCGTTATTTTTGTTCTATCATGTTTAAGCAAATACTGTAAACTTTTGTTAACGAATGCACCTCCCACTACATTCATTTTTTATGTGACATCATGATTCGATCTGCAACAAAAACACATTGTAACAGGCAATCATTCGGACTGGGAGAAAGCAGGCATGATACTTGGAGATTTTCTGTAATTTAATAATAAATAATGTGCAAAACAACAATTTTTTAAAGGGTGGAATATGCAGAGAGGGAGTTATAGGCATGACTCAAAGATTGTGGCCGTAAAAATATAGCACGTTGCTGTAGCGCCACCTAAAGATGAAAATCCATCAGCGTGTGCAGGGTGGCCGAGTCTTCCTGCATGCAGGTGTAAAGCTAAATTTGGCTGTAACTGTACAAGAGTGCATCTGTTTTTAATAACTTTATTTTGTGCTTGCTATGTTTACAGCTCAGAGTAATTAATTTATTGATTATTTGAACATTGGTTCACCATTCTTTTGGTTAAAAGGTCAGAATTACTAGTGAATGTCAATCACAAATTAAGGTGAATGTCTTAAAACTGATTTTTCATCTAAATGTGTTTGACTGAAATTGATGAGAAATGACAAAAAGCAAGAAATTCTTCACTCGTAGGAGACTGAAACCAGCAATTGTTCTTCATTTTCTATTTTAAATAAAGACAATGAAAAATGTTTTGCCAAATTTCTCTTTGAATACCTTTCTGTTAAGGGACCACATAGTAGAGTTGACTTGTCGTTTCAGCACTATCAACGACTCTGCAGTATAAAAAACCCTGTTCAGCCCCCATTTGACCACTTTTTGGCCGTTGTAACAACTGACAAGCTGTTAATAACAGCAATGACTCAACAGAAGACCTGTCGTCTGTGTAGATTCTGTATCAGTGATGCCTGTGGCTGCTCTGGCTTGGTTGGTGGGTTAGTTCCTTCCTTTCCAGCTCTTCCAAAAATGTTCAAAGAGATGCAAAGCGATGATGAGTAATTTCTACCTGCACTGTGGGTTCTTCAGTTAACTATTTTGACCCCCCAGCTGCAGTTTGAATTTAACTGTTGCACATGCAACTGATGATTACTTGTTTGGTCTGAGCAAACTGACATCTTCTGTGCTCATTCCCACGGGTTTCCTTAGAAGCAACAAAAATGTTGTGATGAGCTATTTCATGTTCTGGTTCACCGACTTCGCACCTTTGAGATTGCTTCCTTTGAAAGGCTCAGAAACTCTACGGTTTTGTCATACTCTGGCCTATCCTCTTGGAATACAAAATTATGCCCGCCCCCCACCTTTTTTGTAAAACAAAGTTAATTAGATCACATTTTCAGCTCATTCTGTATAATTTGCTTGCAAAGTAAAACAAATGGAGCTGCTGTTGCAGGCACCAGATTAGTTACTGTGGCAATATACTGGCAGAAGGGTCTTAAATTTGCTCACTGAGTGAACACAGAATAAACAAGTTCACTTTCCAAAGGACTAAAGGCTTGTGAAGTGTAACAAACTTGATCAAACAGATAGTTGAAATGGCTACAAAATGGTTCAGCTGAAGAGCATTTAGAAAGAAACCTAAAACTCCTGCAAAGTGCACACTCCCACAACTCATATGTGATAGACGTGTCTCACCCCACGGCCAACACCAGCACTGATATTAACCCATATTTAAACCCAGTCATACTCCCCCTGGTGGGGAGGAACAGTCCTGATAACAACAACTAGTTGTCTGATAAAGCTTTTTGCAGAGAGAGGAAGGTGGGTGCATACTGTATGTGTGGAAGTGAGGGAGATAAGTCACTCCTAAATGAAAGGAAAATAATGAAAAAAATTGAATGACAGATTTAGGATGCCAGGAGTTTTTGTTTGTGAACACCATCAATCACAATGGCATCCCACAATTCACCTTTGACCTCCTCCTGCCTCCTTCTATTGCGCAGGACATGACTCAGTCCTGGACTTCCCAGCAAGCCTTGGGGGGTGACCAGGCCCAACGCATCCTCTACAACTCTAAGGTGTGTGTGTGTGTGTGTGTCTGTGCAATAGTGTGTTCGTTTTCGTGTACGTGTCTGTGTGTGTGTGCGTTAGTGTTTGTGGTTTATCGTTTATAATTAAAGAGGAACTCATGCATAATTCATAATTCCTTCCATTTAAAACAAAGTAGTTAAATAAAGTTGTGTAAAACCTTTTGTGACTCCATAGGGGAGTCATAGGGCTGCATGAGTCTGATAAATGTCCTCAGTGATGTCACGAGAATGTTTAATTTGAAGATGAATTATTCTGGAGGTTTGAAGTTAGAGAGACACAAGCCTACCAGACATCTGTTTCCCACTCCTCATCTCTTCTCTTAGCAAGCAGCTCAAGGCTACATTAGCCGCCACTAGCATAACTGGCAAACTGTATGTGGTCAAATTGCATTGTGGGTAATGCAGGGCCCGGGTTATGACGCAGAGGAAGAATGTGTGGAATATTAAAATAAGCATTTCTACATCTGATGCTTTTGATTTGTTTTTGATAGTCCACCATGATTACGACAATATTAGCTTTGTGCAATGCAAAATCTGTGTGCTAGTTAAGCATGTAATATGTCTATTTTTACTCACTATCTTTTGTTCTCCCTTTTCCCAAGGAAACAAAACTACCAAGTTCACAACAAAGGCAAAGTATGTCTTCACTTACCAATTTGTTTTCTTATCTGATGTGTGTCTTTAATTTGCTCTCTGTTAACAAATTTCTTCGCCTGGCTTTCATCTCTTCTTCCTCTGTAAGGTCGAGGGGATGTTCAGCTGCGAATGACCCGTCACCCTCAGATAGCACCTCACAAATCGTAAGTCGGACATGAGGAAACATGATCCACCGGGGGTCATCAAACCCGACCTACCACTGTGACACCCACACAGTACATCCACACTTGTTTTTTTTTTTTCTTGGCAACTGTTGTAAATGATGTGCAAATCTTGGACGTAATTTTCTGTGCAGCCAAAGGGGAAAAAAACATCATTGATTGAGAAAGACATTGACGAAAATAAGACATACGTAGAGTCAGTCAACCGTGTTTCAGGCTGCGTTACACAGGTCAGGTCAAAGGTCAGTTGACATTCTTGAAAGCTGTTAGTGGAGACTGATGGGCTCCTGGTTGTTACATCCTCTTTTTAGTGTGAAACACATGTTCAGTGTTGTAAGCCAAATTACCACACAGCCTTTGTTACACAACACAGCAGTTTCATTATTATTAGTGTTATTATTAACATTTCTAAAGCATTCAAAAGATTTTATTTTACAAATTTTGAGCCCTCTTTTCTAATAGAGCAGTACAGTTCATGAAAGATTTGATTCCAATAAACAATGGAAAATGAGACACTGTTATGTCAAAATAATTAGCAGTTTGAATCTTTATTGATTATTGTTGTGTTTTAGGAATCACTTAAAACCTTGGAGGCAACTTTTTAGGCTTTGAAAATGAATCTATCTATGTTTTGTTTTTTGTTTTTTTTTTAAATATGCAAGTTTTTTCAAAGGTGCAAATAAACCATAGAATAAGCTGCACGAGGATGCTTTGTAGAATTAAAAATAAAAGTCATATTTTTTTATTTTAGTGTGTTTTTTTTAATGTATGTTTGAAGGGAAAATTCTCAGGTAGACTTATAGTTGTTAAAAGCTATGGACGCACCTCTGTGATATTACGATGATTATAATCGCTCTGCTAACAGTGTGTGATTTTTCCGTCTGTGTGTTTCTTTACTCGCAGGATGCTCGCTGATGACCTGAAGCTCAGCAGTGATGAAGATGACACACAAAGGGTAAGTGACACTCCTGTACTAGAAAAATCTGATCACTGCATGTTGTTAACTTTATTACCATTATTAATTTATTATAACATTAGTATTAATGTTAAGTAAGACAGTTCATGACTTTGTAAATATGGATGATACACAAATACTGTGTTGACTGCTTACATATAATAAATTTAAAAGAACTATCAGTAATAACTGTATGTGGGTAACAATTCTTTTTTATATGCATTTGGAAATTTCCCACAAAAATATGCGACTCAAAAGTAAATAAAAGTACTCATCATGTTGTAAGTAACATTCTTTTTGTTTGTTTTTATATATTTGTTTTATTTTTTCCATTTGACCTTTATTTTACCAGGAATATTCCCATTAAGATTCAAAATCTCTTTTACAAAGAAGTCCTGGCC
>JAPZDZ010000005.1:7229790-7244670 GCA_029783805.1 Acanthurus tennentii
TTTGTTTAAACAGTATCAAGGCTGGGCGTCTCCTGCCTTACCTACAGTACCAGCTGTATACTAAGCAGAAAGGCCCACTCTTCCCTGGCATGACTCTGCAGCAGACCTCAGAGGTAGCAGGACCCAGCCATGGGCTGCTTCAGCCAAACGTCCATCAAAAGCTTCATCTGCCACGGCGCAGCATTCAGCACTCTGTTCTCAACGATGAGCCGTCTTCATCCACCTGTCTGAATAACTCCATCCCTCACCCAAGCCACAGTCGACTTTACCAAGGCAACATGCAACCTCAGTCCATCCAGCAAAGCTTTGCAGCTCCCTTCATTACTCCCCAAACAAGTCACTTAGCATCAAGTCACCATAAAACAGATACCAGGCACAGAAGTGCTTTACACACCTACCCACTGTCTAACCCAAGCCTCAAACACCCACACAAGCTGCCACAGTCTACTCTTCAAGCACCTCATCCCAATCATCAGCATCAGAAAGCTGGCCAACTACAACCTCAGATCAACGCGTCTTGCAGCAATGCCCAGAGTGGCTGCAAGGACGGGGAATTCAAAATGTAAGTATAAGTATTCAACTGTTTGTTTTTTAATTTTTCAACTCTTAAAGTTTTTGCATGCACAGTAGGAACATCCTCTTTATTAACTCTTATTAAACACGACATCTTATCTTTATCTCACAGAAATGGATTATTGCAGACCTCACTGGACATGATGAGCCATTCAAAAATGAATGAAATGCAAGAGTGTGGCAAAGAAGATCCCATCTCACAGGTGGTGAATGAAGCACGCCTGACAAATGGACACACTCACCTTGTTAATGGTGCCTTAAAACCAGAGGACCTGTCCCCTGTTATAGATGAACCTTCTGTTGACAAGGAACTGCCTGACTGCAGAGTTAAGAGTTTAGAAGATAAACCTCAGAGCCCTCCACTTCAATTTCAGACCAAACCTGACCCCTATGAGTTTCCCCACAGTCCTCCAAAGCAGTCTGATCAGTCATCAGTCTTTCTGGAACAGTCCAGCTCTCAAGGAACCAACGAGCAGAGACTCAAGCCTCCACCTCCCTCCTACCAGGAGGCTATAAAAGCCACCGAAAGCCATCTCCTCTCAACATCCTGTCATGCTGATTCAAATCCCGATAAGACTCCTTTTTCACCTGCATCTCACTCTCTTTCACATTCTCCAGTTCGCCTGAATGGAAGTCACCACAATGCCTTCTCATCTGACTCATTAAATTCAACCAACATAACAACTAAATCTGATCCTCCCGCTGAAAAGTCATCATCATCCAGGTCTTCTGCACATCTGCTCGCTCAGACAAGCGGCCTGATCTCAGAGTTTTACTCCCACTCACGTTTACATCAGATCTCCACATGGAGGAACGGCTTCTCTGAATATGTCAATGAACTCCATAGTAAACGAAAAGCAGCAGGGTCTACTTCCTTTCCTGGAAAAGAGCGACTGAGGAAAT
Organism: Acanthurus tennentii; assembly: GCA_029783805.1. Classification (NCBI taxonomy): domain Eukaryota; kingdom Metazoa; phylum Chordata; class Actinopteri; order Acanthuriformes; family Acanthuridae; genus Acanthurus; species Acanthurus tennentii. The sequence continues at coordinate 7,231,267 of JAPZDZ010000005.1, forward strand.
CTTTGGCTCAGCACTCCGTAGGCAGTCAAGGTAGGAAAAGAGGAGTCACTTTGTTGCTTTCCCTGTAAAACCCACGTTCTTTTCTTTTTTATGGAAGAATGTATTTGTGTGTCACAGTTCCTCGGTGTGCCAAGTTCAAATGCATAAAGAGACATTAGTTGCATGTCATTCACAGCAAATGCCAAAAAACACATCTTAGAAATAGGATGCCTGAATATGTAAATCAGGGTTTTCAAGGACTTAAAGTATTTGTTCATATTCTGAAAAATATCCTTCAATATCTTTGTCCCTGCCAGTTTGAGAAAACCACAGCACTTGTATTGCATTGTGGCTCCTTCCAGTTAAACTGGATTTCTTAGTGCATGTGACATAAACAAATGCTTTGTTAACATCTCTTTGTGGTTTGGAAAACTTTTGACTAATGATCTGATCTGTATTTACGTGTTCAGGTACATTGGCACCTGTTAGTGTGAAATCTTGCATCCTTCATGTGGACATGGACTGTTTCTTCGTGTCTGTCGGGATCCGACATCGACCAGAGCTCAAAGGTAACGCTTCGTTTGTCTTGTTTGAAGTGTGTGCTGCAAGTGAAACATGTTTGTACGTAATAAAACAGTCTGTTATATCCAGTCAGTGCACTTGGTTGAGTCCATTGTTTTTTTGCAGGGAAGCCTGTGGCCGTGACCAGTAGTCGCGGAGAGGGCAAAGTGCCTCGGAGGGCTGGGGCCAACCCTCAACTGGAACAGCAGTATTACCAGACGAAATACACTCATCTTCAGCCTGGTGAGATTTTCATACCAAACCTGTTAGTCATTAAGAGTGCTGACCTTGATCTTCAAAGACCTCGCACAATGTGTTTCATGTGCGTCTCGCTTTATTCTAACATCCTTGTCCTGCCTGTCAGAGGGGGCAGATGAGGATCTATACAGAACTCCATCACAGGAGAGTCCAGACTCTCGTACCAACGGAGTGGATGAAGATAGTGCTGCTCTCTCAATGGCAGAGATTGCATCATGCAGTTATGAGGCTAGGTAAGGACATGTTTTCATGTTTTATTCAACAACACAAATATCGGTATTTTGTGCCAGTGGCAATGTTAATAAATCTCTTGTCTCTCACAGGCAGGCAGGCGTGAGGAATGGGATGTTTTTTGGCAAAGCGAAGCAGCTGTGTCCCTCACTGCAGTCTGTCCCATATGACTTTGAAGCCTACAAAGAGGTGGCTCTCACCATGTATGAGACTCTGGCCAGGTAAGAAGAACATCAAGCTCAGTCTGTCACTCGCTTCCCTTCCATGAAAAATTACCTAAAACACATCTCTTATGTATTCGTTCTTTGCAGTTACACACACGACATCGAGGCTCTGAGCTGTGATGAAGTTTTGATTGACGGCTCTGCTCTGCTGGCTGAGTTGGGCATCAGCCCAGAAGATCTGGCCAAAGCAATCAGAGCAGACATCAAGGAGAAAACAGGGTGCTGTGCTTCAGTGGGAATGGGTGAGTCTTGTACTGTAAAATAGATCAAGACAGTGTTCCTGATGCTTTACAAACTCACACTGACTGCTCTTCTGTTAAGGGTCCAACATTTTGTTGGCTCGGATGGCGACTCGCAAGGCCAAGCCAGACGGACACTACTTCTTAAAGTCTGAAGAAGTGGATGATTTTATCAGGGACCTGCCAGTAACCAGCCTACCGGGTAGATACAGCACCGCCTGCTGGTCATGGCCCTCAGTCTGCAGTGTCTGAGCATCCTTGTGGTGAATATTTGACTGATTGTCATTTCTCTCAACAGGTGTTGGGCCTGTTATGGGCAGAAAGCTGGCTTCTATGGGTGTGAAGTCATGTGGTGACCTCCAACAGGTGTCTCTGTCTCAGCTCCAAAAGAAGTTCGGACCTCGTACCGGACAAACCCTGTTCCGTTTTTGCAGGGGGCTAGATGACCGTCCTGTCCGCTATGAGAAGGAAAGGAAGTCCGTCTCAGCTGAGATGAACTACAACATTCGCTTTACCAAGGTTAGACCTACTTCATTCCATCTGTGCTATCTCTTCTTTCTTATCCCCCCTGGTACTCCCACTTATCTCTCTCTCTAACCCTCTTGCCCCCTCCCCTGTGACCAGGTGGATGAGGCGGAATGTTTCCTTACTAACCTGTCCATGGAGGTGCAGAAACGTTTACAAGAAGCAGGGCTGCGAGGTCGCAGAGTTACCCTTAAGGTCATGGTTCGCAAGGTTGGAGCTCCGCTTGAGCCGGCTAAATACGGTGGTCATGGCATATGTGATAACTTAGCCAGGTGAGAAAGAGACCGTCCCTGTATGCTCCAAGGGTTTGATAGTGTCCTCTTCGCATTACCTATCAGTGTCATTCTCTCTTTGTAGACTAATTCTTATTTGTCTCCCTCTCTGTCAGGACTGTCATGCTTGCTCAGTCCACTGACAGTGGTCAGCTGATTGCCGCTGCTGTCATCAAGCTATTTCATGCCATGAAGCTGCAGGTGCAGGACCTGAGAGGGATTGGCATTCAGGTTCAGCTTCTTGAAGGAAATCGCTCTGTCAACCAGGACTCCACAGGCCCCCGAACACGCTCCATAAAAGATTTGTTGCTGGACAAGGGATCAAGTACGAAACCAAGCAATAGAGGTTTGTGTAAAGTCTTTGTTCTTCAGTTTAGAATCCTCTGTCATCTTTGAAGTCCGTTTAAGTCAAGATCTATATTACAGATGCTGCTGACAACAACACACATCAGGGAAAGGCTTCCTCAACCACAGATCCATCATCTGGCTCCTTTTCGCACCCTCTGTCACCTCCTGAGCCAGTCCCAGGGACGAGCAGAGACCAGCAGGCGTGCAGGCAAACTCCGAAACACCCTCGAGCTCGACTCAACGTCAGCATCGAGGTCCCATCCCCTTCACAGGTAAGGACTTGGAAACAAATGTATTATTGATCAAACAAGAGCTAAACAATTTCATTTTTCCAACAACTTACACTTCATTGTGATATCTAAGGTGGATCGTTCTGTGTTGGAGGCCCTGCCTACAGATCTGAGGGAGCAAGTGGAGCAGTCATGGACTAATCGGGATGGGAGACCAAATAACTGTCGGTCGCCGAGTCCACAGCCCCCTGCTCCTCTCCCACAGCCTCCCTCTATGAAGTCATGTCCAACCTCCCCACCTCGTCCTCCTACCTCTGCTCCTGCATTGTACACTCCACCTGTTGGCACGCTGGTGCTGCAGATTCCAAACCAGCCAGACAGTCCGGGCATTGTTCTGGAACTACCAAACTTCTCACAGGTGGGGATGCAACAGTTTGAGATGTTGATGAGCTGATGATTAAATTTTACAATTTAATGGAAAGAAACTATGGATAACCTTTTCGTTATTAAATGCTTTATCATAGATTTAATTTTATAACCTCCCCTACAGTGGTTGGAGAGTGTAAGTGATATGTTATTTACAGCAGGATACAATTTATGGAAATGGTGGAGAGCAAATATGAAAGCCTCACTTTGACAGTCCTGCAAGTGTAAGAAAAAAATTTTACTGAGATAAAATGAGGTTATGTTGTTAATAGTCTTTTGGTTCATCCATTGTGTGAAGGAGTTGTGTTTAACAGCCCCTTCTCATTGCCAAGTATCCCCCTCGATCTATGCTCTTCATATTTGTTCACTTTCAATATATATATTTGTCATTAACTGTAAAGTAATTTTACTTTTTTAAAGGGCATTTTTTTTCTCCAAGTGCATATAAGCTTTCAGTTGTATAAAGCTGTTTGCATTGTTTGTGACTAACAGATTCAAGTTCAGCTCCACTAAGTGTCTTTGCTGTCTGACTGCAGGTTGATCCTGATGTATTTGCTGCCCTTCCCAAAGAGCTCCAGGAAGAACTCAAGTCTGCCTACAACCGGGTAACAAATGTCCAACCCCAGGCAAAAATGTGTAAGTTCCCGTGCAAATAAGTCGTAATGGTACAATTGATTTATTTAATTTAGCTAAATTTTTTTTAGCATGCATCTTCATGTCATGGTTTTTCCTCTTGGTTCCTCTGTAGTGGAACAGAAGAATCCACTGTTGCAGTTAAAACAGTCAGGAGTCGGCATCGGAATTGGTCGGGTGAAGCGGCGATACAAGAGGAAAAATGCAGTGAGCCCCGTCAAAAAAGGCCCTTCCCCTGTAAAGAGGCGTCAGATGACAAACAGCCCAGCCAAAACATTAACATCTCCTATAAAACTACGAGATCCAGTGAACATAGTAAAGGTGAGCTAATGAGGATATTAAGGTGAAGGTCTTTTCTGTATGGTGGAGGCATGTGAAGAGATAGATTTAAGCATTTTTTTCCCCTTCCAGACTGAAAATAATCCTTCCACATCGACCTCAAAACCAGACATCCCAGAGACTCTGACCAAATTCATTCCTCGCCCTGCTCCATCGTTGGCTGGAGCATGTGACCTGACAGATATCAAAACACTTCTACGGGAATGGGTTACCACAATAACAGGTATACAGGGAAGAAACAGTCATTGGGCCAGCTCTTGCTCTTATTTCGACCTTTGTTGATGGGTTGCTAAAATGCATTTAACCTCATCTTATTTTGCACCAGATCCAATGGAGGAGGACATCCTGCAGGTGGTGAAATACTGCACTGATCTGATTGATGATAAAGATCTAGAGAAGTTGGATTTGATTATAAAATATATGAAAAGGTAAGTAATGCACAGTGTAGCTTCCTCAGTTTCTCTACTTTCTGTGCTGTCTTGTTTTCATTCTTTCTTTTTGTTGCCTGTTAATCCTTCCCATGCAGGCTCATGCAGCAGTCAGTGGAGTCTGTTTGGAGTATGGCTTTTGACTTCATCCTGGACAATGTGCAGGTGGTCGTTCAGCAGGCTTATGGTAGCACCCTAAAGATCACATGAAGCAGGAGAACACTTTCCACAGTGTGTTACCGTAACACCAAGACTTTTTGTTTTGCTATATCTCAAAATTGTGACATCTCAAAGATGTTTATCCTTCTTTTCACCCGTGACACCTCTGCAGCATTTACTGACTTCACACTTATTTCACAATAGATTATTTTCTGTACTTGTTTTTTTCAGGGACAAGTAGGGATGCTCTCACACCTGCTGTTTGGTTCATTTGGTCTGGACTTGTGAAAAAATCCTTTTAGCTCTGGTCTGGCTCCTGTTCACACATGCAGTTATACAAACTGCCATGTTTACTACTTTTGAAGTTTGAAGCTTTGCACAGTAACCGATTACAAGCATTATAAGGATTATTAGACTGCAAATTGACAGCATGTTGTGAATAATGACCTAACAGGTAAAGACGGGACGAAAAGAAGGGATTATGTAGCCCATGTTACTATTAGATCACTGTCACTTTTTAATGGATTCAATAAAACCAAGTACACAAAGTAGGATACAAGCACAGCAGTTTCAACAGCTTTTGATCTGTGCCAATACGCATATGTGTTGCCAAATGATTTGCATAAATACACATACAGCTTATTCCCTGTCTGAACAGATCTCTTGATCAGCAGATGGATTTTTAAGTAGTTTAGATTTTGAAATTTAGCCTTAACCTCTTTCTTAGAATCCAGTGGTTCAATCATTTGCTTTCACACCACAAACTAACTGCACCAGAGTCTGCTCGACAGCAGGTAGAGACCCAACTTTTTAAGCAATCTCTGTTCAGTTGTTTGGACAGCACCAGGGTTCAACTGAGGTCTGTCACACCAGTCCAAGTGAACCATGCCCACAGGGGAACCAGACCTGAGTTTGTTTTCACTGAACTAAACAGGTGAGCATGAAAACACCCTAACATTATCTGAAAGGCAGGAAATAAACTAAAAATCTTCTCACCAAAACCCAGACGGGTGATAATCGTAGCAGCTTTTTTGCAAATTCATCATTTTTCATATGAGGTTCTTTTCTAAATAATGCTAAGACTCGTTTTTAGAAGTGTCTGAAATTTTTTATACATAGATTTTTGCAGGCAGTGCTTAAATATTTCTTAACCAGTCATTATAAGCCAGGCCTTAAAAGATTTTAAAAGTTTCCCTTCTCCTGGTGAGCGTTTCCCATCTGTTAAGGAAGTTTACTTCCCCAAAGGTGTTCCTATGGTTGAAATAATGCTACACAGGCACACTTTAAGGTTTGATTTTGATTCATTTATATGGTTACATCAATCTAGGTATTAAAATATGTTTTTGGTGAAAATGCAATCATGATGTTTTTTTTAACTGACTTTACAATCAGTTATCGCTGTAGCTCTCCTCAGACTGAAACTGATTTTGTATTTTCCATCAGTGTTTCTTTGGTGCTCCATGTCACTTGCACAGATATGTGAAATATCTGCAATTGCTGTCACAAACAGCAAACAAAATACTGTCTGCTGCACACAGTAGTACCTTTTTTTCTTTTCTCTTGCAAAAAAAAGTGCCAAACCCTGTTATTATAGTATGTAAATAAATAGCGTTTTTAAAGACACTTGTTAAAAGTTTTAAAAGAAAAGATATATGTGGAGGGTTTACCTCTTGTATTGTTTACATGTAGTGAATTCTTAGTAACTGTCTTAAATTGTAAAACTTCTCACTCTTCAATTGTTTGTAAGTGTTCAAACATGGAAATCAGAAGCTTGCCAAAGCACTTCATATGAGGTTAACTGTTGATTCTCAGTAGCACTCTGGTTTGGGGAGGATGTTATAGGGGGTTATGCCAATCAATAAGTAGCCTATGCATATCTTTTCTTCACTAACAAGTGAGATGTCCCTTCAAGATAATGTAACATTTCATGCAGCATTTGTATCAGTAGTAAATCTTGGTTTTCTTCGTGTTTTCAACTGAGTTACCAGTTTCTAAAAGCTGAATATTGAAGTAGTGCTGGATTTGCATAGGAACGGGTGACCTGTTTTTTAACTCTGAAACTGTATGTACTTGTGTATATACATTGGAGACATTTGTATGGCTCGTGGCTACATTATTGTATTTCTGTGAAGTTAACTTTTATGATTGGTGATTAGAAGTACTCGGCAGATGCAGCTGGCTTGTGATCCCACCATGCAGGACATAAAGTGTGTGGTTGAAAAGGTTAAAACAGTCTCTCTTTATGCAAACCAAATCAGTATGTTCTTTTTGAACTTGTTGAAATGAATGTAATTCAGAATGTAATTCAGAATGTGCAAGTCTCCGCTCACTTTCAAGATGTTTGCTTCTCTTCACCCGTCATATCTTGCCAGAAGTTAAAATTGGCCATTCTTGACTTCTCTAAACTGGCTTGTGCCTGAAGACCTGAAGCTGTGAACTTGTTTGTAAGTTTTCTAAATCTTGGTAATAAACTGTAAACTCTGTATTTAAATATTTTGTCTTTTGTCATTTTTTTTTTTACTACAGTCTGATTATTAGAAGACTGTCCAATCTGGTTAATGCTCTATAACAATCTCTGAAGATGAAAATGGCTATTTTTTCTCACAGGTAGATTTCAAATTGGAATAGCAACTATGCCTTTGCAAAAGAAATTCAGAAACGAGTATCTAATACTTACATACTTAAAATCACTTGATTTGATATTATCACAAAGTTATTTGTCTTTTTTAAAACTGTGTTCCAGGTTGCATGTATTCAGGGAATCAATTGCAATCAATTGATATTTACAAATATTACAGGTTTGTCTTAATAAACAAACTGTGGGACAAGAATGCCAGGAACCCAGCCACAGCTATTCAGTTAATTATTTGCATATATTATAAATGAGAATATAGTAAATATTTTGAAGCTATGTTTTTTTATAGTGATAATGGCCATTTAAAATTTTATTTAGAATTCCTAATAATGAGGGTTTGTAGATTTGAAGCCTTACTTTAAAGAAAATAAGTACATTCTAAGAGCATTTTTACTTTACAACATAGAACTTTTAAAATAAAATAACTTAAAAAAAACTTTAATAGTATATTTCACCAGTTGTAAGGAACATAATTTCACTTTATTTTATGAATTGCCCGGATGACGTTTTTTGGACGTCAACGGGCCTAATGTGACATCACATCCGGTGTATCTGTTTGGATTTTGCGCACGAGCGAAGTGTTAGCGAGCGGTTGTAAATCTATCAGGTAATTCACCCATTTAATGGTTATAATTTAGCTAGCATATTGTCCTTATATCACCTCGCATCATTAACGATTGACATTGCCTTACACAACTTTGCAACGTTAAAGTTATTTTACCAAATGGGTGCTAGCCATCTATGGTACTCACAAAGCTAATCGTACGCTAGCTAGCTTAGCTTTTCTGGCATTATCTATTTTTCCATGTTTAGAAGCAAAGTTAGTTTCATAATGTTACCTATCTAAATGTCTTCATTTACGAGTGAGTGTCAGTTAACCTCAAATCAAGGTAAAAGGGGTAAGTCGAACAAGTAGACAACCAAAGCCAATGTGTTAACCTACAGTCAATGGTGTTAACGCAGCTATGCTAACGCTAGCTAACAACCGGTGAAAACAAGGTGTGCCCAGCGACAATAGTCTTTACTGTACAGACGCTGCTCGGTCTGACAGCTGTCAGCGCCTGTGACCCAGCGGTAATGTTTGGCCCTTACTATCGCCCTGCGTTATTCACACAAGTGGTGATCAAAGAAAGGTGATGCATCGGACATATCAAGGCAAATAATAACGAGATATTGGTTAGAGATACAAGTTACATTGAGTTGCCAGTTTATTAGGTACACCCTACTTGTGGCATGTTCCGGCAGTTATCTGGTATCATATTACTGACCTCTTTGTTATGTGATGTAATGTCTCAGCTTACATGATCTGTTCTTTACCTTCTCAGATTGAGAGAGTTTCACACTGAGCAGACAACCATGGCAAACCAATCAATGGATATCATAGCAAAGGTTTTGGAGCAGTCTGCCAAGCTGGTGGAAGAGAAGGTGGATGCACAGTTGAGCAAACTGAATGAAATGGATGAAGATGATTTTGAAAGACTGAAGGAAAGGCGATTAGAGGCACTTAAAAAAGCCCAAAAACAGAAGCAGGTATGTGAGATGTTTTCTTTTAATGGTTGTATACTCATTGTCTGATACACAATACAGCCAGTGCAACTTTAATATCACAACATCCGCCCCCTCTGCAAATATAATAAATGTATCCACGCCTCTGCTATGTCTGATGTGATCAGACTTGGTCATGGTGTATCATTCAATGTTACACCATGACCATGGAGGGAGTCCTGAACTTCTTTATAGACCAACTCATTTGCTGTAGGTCAGAAATCAAAGTAGTTTTTTTAGGAGGAAAAATATACTGCTTCTGTTCCCCAAATTGGCCAATAAAAGGGACTTAATGTTCTTATTGTGCTTGAATTTAAAAGACGTTTTTTTCTATTTATTGATATTATTGCGCTGCTGCTCATCTGAGTCCTCTGTTTTTAAGGAGTGGTTGTCTAAAGGCCACGGAGAGTACAGAGAAGTCCCAAGTGAGAAAGACTTTTTCAGCGAGGTCAAGGAAAGCAAGAATGTCGTCTGCCACTTTTACAGAAATTCCACTTTCAGGTGAGTCCATAGCTCATATGTGCATAAAGACCCTAAATTGAGAAATTTCATCTAGTGCTAAAAAAAAAATAGGTCATCAGATCATTAACCTTCAACAAACTAATAATTGAATCATGTTCTCAGTGATTTATAAAGTAAATATGATTAAAATTGCCTGGTCTTTTAAGAGACCTCTTTAGGCAGGCTTTTTTTTTCTAATTTCTCAACACTTTGTATTCAAAATAATAAAAATAAAAAATGATTGTTATAATTACTAAAGATCTAAATAATCTTTAGCCCCAACTTATGAGAATGAATAAAATGTCACATCCAGAATTCTGTAGAGTTAGCTTAGATTTTATTTCGATTGGCTCTAATGTTGTCAAAATGATCACATTTTTGATGTTCTCATGATCTCTTCCTCCAGTTTTTTTCTCTGTACTTGAATTTTGGTTGCAAGTTTAAGTTATCATGCTGCTGAGCATGTCAATCTGTCCTCTGTCCCCTTCATACAGATGTAAGATCCTCGACAAACATTTGGCCATTTTGGCAAAGAAGCACGTTGAGACCAAATTCATCAAACTGAATGTGGAAAAGGCACCGTTTCTGACAGAGAGGCTGCGGATCAAGGTTATTCCCACGCTGGCTCTGCTATTAGAGGGAAAAACAAAGGACTATGTGGTTGGATTCACTGACCTGGGAAACACAGACGAGTTTCCCACAGAGATGCTTGAATGGAGACTCGGCTGTGCAGATGTCATTAACTACAGGTGAAACACACAGTAGATTCTCTCCTTTAATAATAGCAATGTACTGATAAAGACATTGCGTAGTTGAACCTGCCTTTAATGTCATGCTTATTTTCTCTGCTCTAGTGGGAACCTGATGGAGCCTCCTACAATGACGCAGAGGTCAGGCACAAAGTTCTCAAAGGTGGAGAAGAAAACCATCAGAGGGCGAGGTTACGACTCGGACTCTGATTCAGGAGATGACTGAGAAGCAGCGACAGTTGTCTGGTTTTCTCTCTCAGGGCTACCTCATTAAAAAGTCCAGCAGACAGCCCGCTCTCATTTTTCCTTATGCCTCTCTCTCAGTGACTTACCCTTTCATTGCAAATTTCCTTATTTTAAAGTATAATTTTTCAAATCGAATTGTTTTATAAAAGCAATGTGCATTTTGTAACCCGAACTGCGAAAACTCGGGATGTTGTGTAAAACATAAATACAAACAGAACGCAATAATTTGCAAATAACTGTGATTTTGTTTTGCGTTATCAATTTATATTTTGCACAATGTCTCAACCTTTTTTTCAGGAATTGGGGTTGTAGTGTCAGCCTTATCAAAGGGTCTGCCATGTTTTATATTTGGATATGTAATCGAAGAACAAGGAAACATTACACATTAAATTGTAGGGCCAACAGTTTGTGTCACTGAGCCATTGCACCAATCTTGTATGAATTAGCTCTTAGCTCTATAGTATTGTTGATTTTGTCTCTGTTTGCTTATATCTTCAAGCTTTGTCATGAATTACAGATAATACTTATTTAAGTAGTTCTGTTTATTTCATGTGTTTCCTTGTAACCCTATGAGTTGAATGTTAGAGCAGAATACATGATGCATGAGTGCCAAGTTCATCTATTAGCACTAGAATACATTTTTACACAACATATCCTTGTAGCAAGAGTTTGACATGACTAACGCAGACTTAATAAAAAGTATAAAAGGAATTTAAACACGTGCTCTTGTGATTTTGTACCTCTCCTATGTAAAGTCAGGATATTTGTGAGAGATGGATGTAGCAGCTTGTTGAGTTTCAGTCACTAGTATGGGTTAAACACTTGAACCTACATTTCCCAGAATACAAGACAGTAATGTTTTTGTAGGACAAGTCCTTCCTGGAAGACAGTTCATGTGTTAATCAGTGGAATGTCCCTTTAATTTGATCTCATATCAAGCCTTTATCACATAAAGCAGTTTAATTGAAATGCAATCTGCAGTGTCATTCAAAAGCTGCAGTTAGGTATTTTAATTGCTTTAATTTGCCAATATTGCAAATGTTCCATTTAGCAAAAAACTTCAGTTTGATGCATTCCTGTAGACTGACGGCAAAAACCAGGAGTGCACTGGTGCAAACTCATAGGTCAAAGGTTCTGGAAGCAAACTTGGTGGCTAGTGAGGGTCTTTCTGTGTGTTGTTTGCACATTCTGGTGATTTACCCTCATGCATGTGTTTTTCTTGGGCTCTTTCCCTCGCCCAAAATACAAGAAAAGACATGTACACATGCAAAAATGCCACTGGTCATCTGAGTCAAAGTAAGAGAGAACCTATCTCTAAAAACAACTGACAATGATACTCATTTCAAAAGGTCTTTAATTTACATTGATTTCATGTCATGCTTAGAAAAGAATCTGAACCATCACCTGTTGATTAACTGCCACAGAAAACTGATTACCATCCTTTCAACTGTAACAGATGCACTTATGACTAATAAGTTGTTAATTAAAGTGCATTTAATTGCACAGTCAGTTTTTTTTTTTCGGTGTAGTGGAATCAGAACAGGATTGATGATTTTTCCATGATATTCATGGACAACTGAACTAGTAAATAAAAAACTGAAATGACTGAAAGAGGAGCTAAGATTCAATAGCTTTGGGATCTACAGGCTGGAGGAGGCGACGAACAATGAGTTCTCCCTTGCTGTTAATGTAGGTTTCTGCCATGTCCTGTTCACCAGGGAGTCCATAGGGAGTCCTCAGTGGCTGGATCCTAAATTAAAGGGCAGGGATTCATACAGTAAGTTAAAATATCCCTTAAAAGACTGGGTGAAAAGTTTTTATTGGTATTTCATAGATCCTTTGAAATTTAAGTTGTAAACATACTTTTGTTATCACATTTTTTTCTGTGTGCTTTAATGATTTCGAGAAACTTAACGACCATAATTTAAGGCTGCTGTTATCAGTGTATTCATCTTACCTTACAAGGTGCTTGACAAATTTCAGTTGGCTGTTGACTGTAGGTGTGTTTTTGTGAATCACAGGTACATGTGCCTAAACACAAAAGAAAGCAGTCAGTGCTGAAAATTCTAGTACATGATCATAACGAGTCAAACTGAATTTTGTCGCAGGAGAGTAAAATAATAAATGTTATTTATGTCTCTATAGAGCCAGATGCTATATCTGCTTTGAAGTGATACATTCACAGCTAATTTATGTTTGTTCGGTAGTCATGAAAAGTACTAAACCTGACCAATTTATGCCTAGGTAGTCATCAGAAATACATTTTAATGCATACAATAACCAAATCTCAAAAAAAGTCAGTATTTTTTTTGAAAAAACCATTTGGCTTGTTTTTTGTCCACCAGCGTCAAATTATCTTCAGTTTACTTGAAAACATTAAATGAGGCAACCTAGTTTGTTTTGAACTTTGAACAGAACAGAAGTTTTACCTTTTCAAGCCCGAGTTGTTTCACCATCACTTTTTCCCAGTATGGCCTTCGCATCACGCTTTTGACTCGTGTCACTATATGCAGTTTATGAGGCTGGTCAGGATCACCTCCATATTTTTCATGTTCTTGTGATCTCTTGGCAAGATGCTGTAGAAAAAAACACAAAGCCTTTGAACAATTGCAGTAGAGCAAATGAATGGGAGTAAAGTTGTATTCAAGGTCCAAAAAAACCCACAATTATTAGCATGGATTGATCAGTCTGCTTAATATTGGGCACATTTAAAAAAACACACCTCTGGGGCTCCATCCTACCTAATATACTGATATGATCCATATGGTCATGATATAAATTAAAAAAAATAACAGAGGTTTTAAAATTTGGCTTCGACACAAACCTCCTTGACAACACAAGGCAAAAATTTCAATTTCTTCATTATTTACATATAA
>JAPZDZ010000005.1:7254955-7273155 GCA_029783805.1 Acanthurus tennentii
ATACCATCTGAGCTGAAGACAAAAAGAGAGGCAGTGGTTAAGATTCAAGAAATGCCCAAAGAAGAGAAAAATACTCAAGACAAGCCGGAAATTACCGAAGACTCTACTGACCAGGTCTCTACTACCTTCAGCCCAGTGGTGTTACTCAGGTCCTCCTCTGTTCGCCAGCAAATTCGAGGTGAGACTGAAAGCACAAGAGGAATAGACCCGCATAATCCTCAGCATGACCAAGCTCAGCCTGCAAGGTCGCCCCCTCCATCCACCCAGTTGTTTCGAGTGAAGCCTCACAAGCCAGCAGATGTAATGACCAGTGAGCGACCACACTCATCCTTCATACCATCTGAGCTGAAGACAAAAAGAGAGGCAGTGGTTGGGATTCAAGAAATGCCCAAAGAAGAGAAAAATACTCAAGACAAGCCGGAAATTACTGAAGACACCACTGACCAGGCCTCCACTACCTTCGGCTCAGTGGTGTTACTAAGGTCTTCCTCTGTTCGCCAGCAGATTCAAGGTGAGTCTGAAAGCACAGGAGGAAGAGACCCACATAATCCTCAGCATGACCAAGCTCCACCTGCAAGGTCGCCCCCTCCACCCACCCAGTTGTTTCGAGTGAAGCCTCACAAGCCAGCAGATGTAATGACCAGTGAGCGACCACACTCATCTTTTATACCATCTGAGCTGAAGACAAAAAGAGAGGCAGTGGTTGGGATTCGAGAAATGCCCAAAGAAGAGAAAAATACTCAAGACAAGCCAGAAATTACTGAAGACTCCACTGACCAGGTCTCCACCACCTTCAGCCCAGTGGTGATACTCAGGTCCTCCTCTGTTCGCCAGCAGATTCGAGGTGAGACTGAAAGTACAAGAGGAATAAAGAGACATGCCCCAGGATCAGGGTCTTTCCATTTCTCCATTACCCCTGCCAAAAACCGAGATGTAGAAAGACCCCGATCAGGCAGTTTTGCGGGAGTGCTGGAGCAGACTGAAACTCAGCACAAAGTGGAGGATAAACCCTATTCAAGCATGAAAGAAAAGGCAGAACTCAGAGACTTTCAGCCAAGAGGAGGCCCCATCGCTGTAGGAAGACCAAGAGAAGAGAAAGCCCAACACAAAATCTCTGTTCTTTCATGGGAAAAGAGGGACAGCTTCAGAAAGCCAGAATTAGTATCACCATCTAAAACTGTAATTCCAGACACAGGCATTACCAAGGAGAAGGAGCTTGAGAGCAGCCAGGAGCTGGTGGAAGAGGCAGTGGAAGCAAAAGAGATTGAAGAGGACGAAGAAAAAACACCATTTGGTGTCAAACTTCGGTCCACATCGCAGTCGATGAGAATTCGATATGATGTCTCCCCTAGAAACTACTCAAAGCCACCAGTGAGTGAGGAGCAAAGTGACAAACAAAAAACACCGGAAACAAGCAATAATGCCAGCTACACATATAAAAAGTTGTCAACAAACATCTCATCTACACCATCCGCCCCTGGTGATCTCCAACCAACAGGTAAGTCTCCAAAGAGTCTTTTATTTATAATATGCAGAGAAGGTTTAACCTCAAGTTCAATTTCATACTGTGCAATTATTATTTTTCAGTTACTCAGAGTTGAACGTTGCACAGATGGACACTGTTATTTTCACATTGTAAACATTCACTCAAGAGTGATAAGATTTCTTCTAATCACAGTGAACCTTTGTACTTGAACAGACTAATGATCACTGACTTTAACTGAGCTGTCAAGCGTGTCTAACTGAACTCTGTCACTCCTTAGATCCAGCCCCATCAGGCTTCTCCCTTCCAGTGAAGCATAACTTGCCATCAAGCCAAGAACAGAACATCCTGCCAGCAGAGCTCCAAACAACCCCCTCAAACCCAAAAGAAGATGAAACAACCCCCACAGCACCTCAGAAACCCCAGCCTGCCCCTCAAACCGCCCCACCTGAGGTGTCTTGGATGAGCTTGGCAATGGAAAAGACAAGAAGTCTCCAACAGCTTTTCACTAGTAGATTTCCCAGAGATTTTACAGGTGCGCACACGGCAGCTCGACCACGAGCACACGTGCAGACAACGAGTCAAACAGAGACACCAACCGAGGCACAAATGCAGACACAGACTGTAATAATCCAAGAAACTCCAACACCACCGGAGGCTGCAAATCTGCCATCGACTGATGCAGTCAAAGCAGAAACAGTGCAAAGCAGAAGTCAAACACAGACTTTCAAACCATCACTAATGGCAGCACAACAGAAGACGTCAGTGATGTCTCCTGTTCATTCAAACGCCTCCAGAGAACCGCAGACATCAAAACAAACCAATGAACCCCAGTCACATCCAGATGCAACTCAGCCAGCCCCACCGTCTGCATCTGTGCAGACCAACCAACAGGCGACCCAGTCTCCTTCGCACTCTTATGAACAAACACAAGCCTCATCTCAGTCTGCACAAGGGAGTGTCACACAGTCTGTTGCACAATCTTATCTCTCCTTCCACCAGCAGCAACCTCTGTGGAGCAATCGAGGTCTTTACCTTTCCAACCAGCTTAAATCCACAACTTCAGTTCCAACTTCAGTTTCTACCACACCCTCAGCTCCAGCTCCTTCTCCAATTACTGCCTTGGAGAAAGAAGAAAGTGAACCCCCTGTGCGGGAAAAAGGGGGCGCAGCGCTGTTAGGAAGACGAGTTATTTGGACCGGGTCAGCGAGCGATAGAGCTCTTTTTCTGGAGAGACGGGCAGAGTGGTCGACTTCATCTGGAACCAAGGGGGTTTGTGGTACTTCTTTGTAACTGTCTTCGATATTGTATTTGACTGTATATTTATCAAAGAGACCTTCCTGTTGTAACAAACAGGGTAATCTCCTAAAACCATTACGTTTTGGAGTAGATGGGCCATGCAGAAGGAGCAAAGTTCTGTAGACTGTATGGAGATGCAAAACAGATCTAGGGAAACTTACAGAGACTTAAGGGTGTAATGGAGAAAAATGCAGATTACAGTTAGGTGTCCCATTCAGGCAACATGATCAGTGCCATGGTTGATTTGTTTAAACCTCAGTCAGATAAACTATAAAAAGTAAGACAGACTAAACTAGCAGCGCATACAATCAAGGATAGAAGGCAAATGAATACACAGCTGACAGTAAGGGATGCTGGATGCTCATACAACCACACAATTATATAGCCTAAACAATCAGGCCACATAATCATCCCACACACAACAAACTACGTGTGCAAGTGTAGTTTTTCGTAAACATCAATCAAACACAGGTAAATACCACTTGTGTATTTGTGGAGACTGTTTTTAGCTACTTTAGCCTTAGCGTGCTAGTGATTTTTTACAATAGCGGCACCTTGCGTGTGGTTGACTAAAAATGAATTACAGTGCCAATGACCATAGTAATAAAGGAATATGGCAGTTTGTGGCTTACTGATCTGCGTTGATAGCCTTCAGACAACAATGTAGGTCTGCGGTGCAGAGGACTTAGCTAAATCAGGCTTTGGCTACACAGACAAATCATGTAAGTAGGATCAGTTCATGTTTGTTTGGGTCTTTTCGTTGGATTTTTGACAAGAAATGAAGCGTAGATTATAATTAGATTTTTTCTTTGACTACTGTTTTTTTTTAGAATGAAAGCCTACTTTAAGTGGATGATCTAACTTACGGTTTTCCTCAGGTGGAAGTGAAGAAAGCTCAAACAGAGGCACAGACATCAGATGAATCCCCCACCTCAGCCAGAGCCACACCTCTAAGCTACAACACGAAACCGGAGGGAATACAAGAAGAAAAACCTGCAGGTGTGTACTGTAAACACACAGGCTGCTGAAATACTGAATTGGTTCACAGTGTCTCTATGCGCAGCATCATGACTCAGCTTTTTCCTTTCAGAATCGAGTCCCGCCAAAGTTGCAGACAAGCCTCAGGAGGACAAATGGTCACGGAAAAATGTGGCGCCACCTTCATCGCCCTCCTTCTCACCCACAATGCCATCAGCTTTGCAGTCAGTGTCTGACAGTGGCCAGCCATCCTGGATGGAACTGGCAAAACGAAAATCAATGGCTTGGAATGATAAGTCCATGGACTGAGAGGGAAAACAGACAGGCATATTGTTGTACAATATGAACAGCCTATTCAACAGTCCAGTTTTGAATTTTTTCAGTGAGTCTGTCATAAAGGCATTGACGCAGCTCTGTTAAGGCTGTTGTGTTTGTGTATAAAATTTTATTTAATTGTAAATTGTTAATTTTATATCAAGAGGCAGGCCAAGTGAGAATAAATACTGAAAAGTTCACTATAATCCCTCAACACCATTAGCACTTCAAGATCATTGGTATTTCTGAATAATGTTTTATGTGATTCAGCATGTTATTGCTGGTAATAGCTTATGTTAAATAATAAATTTCTAATGTTGCATTTTTGTGTAAGTTGTCCTGTGTTTTTAATGTAAGAAGGCAAAGGAGGTAATAATAACAGACCATATTGAAGTACACAGTGACTTACTTATATCTCCCTCATCATCAGACGTTATATCAAAACTCATTTTACTTTTTTAACTAGCTGTCATGATACAGTTAAGAGTAAATGTGAAACATGACCAAAATATAATTGAAGCAATTCTGCAGTACCTTATGTGGTGAGTGTGAGTCAAGACTGAAAAAAGAGCAGGGACGTCTTAGTCTGATGTTCCAGCCTTTAATTGTTGTAAACAGTTAGCAGTAATGAATCAGAACATCATTAGACTTGTACTTGCTCTGCAGGCTCGAAAGGTGATCAATACTGCTGCTTTGGCGCTAAGATAGTTTCTTTAGCTGCAGTTATATATGGTAGTGCACATAAAAAAGGAGCCTCTATACACTGCAGTTTCAATCCCATTACAAGTCACTGCTAAATTTAATAGCTGTTCAGGTTGGAAATTATTCTATGATTTAATGTAATTTAAGACAGTTTGATATACTGCCCATCAATCATTACTCGGGACCCCTTACCACAGGTTATGGCCATAGTGGGGAGGGGATTGATTAGTTTTTTTTCAGTTTGATTCATATTAAAGATTTTCTGGTGCCTAAAAAAGTAACCCAAAGGAAATGATGTCTGACTATCCCTTAAATCATCCTGTAACTCCCTAGGTTTAACTTTGGACCCTTTAAAGGGTCCTGACCCTTCAGCGAGAAACCAGTAGGGGTCGCTGTAAGCCTGCTCTCTGTTGCAAAATCTTCCCGTGTTACGAAAACACATACACGTGAGGTTGTAAACAAGAGCGTGGATGTGGGGCGGCCATTGCCAAGCTCAATGAAATGAGGGCCCGTTACTTTCCGCTAGCACTGTTTGCCAGTGCCCTGTGCCTATGTCAAAGCTACACCCTTAGGAGCTCCGTGTCCTGGGTGGTTTCCGCCAACGATGTGGTGGAGGACGCGGACCTGTCGGAGGAAGTCGCCCCGGCTCTGCTGGTCGACGGCGCCGGGCTGTGGAAGCAGGCTTACCCGTCCTCAAACGTCCTCGGGGACAGTGTGGAGAGCCCCGCAGAGCTAGTCAAGCAAGAGGACGACAATGTGGCGCAGCTCTCCTCTCGCCTGTTTTCATATCGGTTGGAGAAGGTGAAGACCGGCAGTAGCAGCAGTCCTCCTCCTCCTCCACCCCACCAGGAGACCGCCAGGACTGCTAGATACATAGCTCATTTCAGTGACTGGGGACATCTGGCAACCATATCAACTCTAGACAAGGTAACACACACGCACACAGAGGGTCTTACGATTAAAATGTACAATTTTCTGTGGCAGGGGCAACTTGATTCCCGTATCAGTTCATTTTAGTGTTTAAAAACAGGACTAATCGAGCAACAAGCTATAAACTCTTCCTAAAACAATCAGGCATTGAGTGGACATCGGTAAAGGCAGGGCCATTAATGGTTTTAGAAATACTGAGGTGCAGTGAAACTTAATAAAGTTACTTAACTACTATTCTTAAAGGTGCTATATGTAGCATAGCGTACATACTGCATACAGACCTACTCTTACCTCTGTATAGGAATTGTACTTTGGTAGGTGCCAGCATGTTACACAACTCACCTTTAAGCACAGTTCTGAGGTACTTGGCAGTTGTTTCCGCTCTCTGAAACTTTAAGCTGATACTCTATCACACTTCAGAGGGAAAATGTGACTTTTTACTCCACTACATACCTCAGTAGTTACATAGGCTTTGCATACAAACAGGTGATCAACTCATAAAATATAAGGTATTACTTTAGATTCAAAACCCTGCACACTCATACAGTTGTTTTTTGTGAAGTGGCTGGTTTGGTGAGAGTTGTATAAAGTTATAATTCTTACAACTTTAATTTAAGCAAAGTCACAGTGTCCAGAGAATAATAAAGCCCTAACTTGTCTCACAATAAAGCTAACAAGAAAGCATCTAAAGTTCTAGACAGATTAAATTTTTTTTTTTGTTCATGTTAATAACTTGTGTGCAAAATTTTCTGATGGTTTGTTAAGATCTTGGGGGTTGGATAATTTCACACTCAAACCTGCCTACTTCTGCATAATGATTGCTTTTACTTTTAAAAATGACTTAGTGGTATGTGAAGTATCTCTGCTCAAAGTATTCAAGCACTTTGATCAAGTGGAATTTTGAATGCAGGACTTTTATTTGCACAACAGTATTTAGTACAGTACTTTGTCTTTGAGATGTCTTTGCTAATACTTTTCGCTCAGATTAAAGGTCTCCCCTTCGGGAACATCTTTTCTGTGAGTGATGGACCACTGGACAACAGCACTGGAGTCATCTACTTTTATGTGACTCCCATGGACAACACCGTATCAGACCTGAAAAGTAATCCCTTTGCTTCTCTCACTTTCTCAGAAGCTGAGGGAGAATTCTGCAGGTAAATCCCAACTTTACTCTTATGACCACATTAATTTGCAAAAAGGTCCTGAGAAAAAAAATTAACTGCTTTTCCTGAATGCACTTCCAGTTGTTTTCACACTGTAGGCAAAATGTAAAGTTTATTCTCTGCTGAAATACAAACTGGCCCCTAGGGTGACTGTGTAGTAATTTGACTAAGCAAAAAAAAATTGAGGCACATGTAATAAAGCATAAAACTTAAATAATTAAGGTCTAACCGCTTAACTTCAAACAGGGGGCACCTTCAGCACAAGCCTTATTTTAAGGTAATCAAGTAGGAAACACCTAAAGGACTTATCTATATCAGGTTATATTGTTCTTTAGTAAAAATTACAAGTGTAAATCAATACAAATAAGTTTTTGAACACTAATCCTGGAGCTTTTTGGGCCCAAGGGGGGTTCCCAGCTTAATTAAATAAGTCTAAGTTGATGAGAGGCTCAGAAAAGCTAAAACCCTTGTCATGTGTGTTTTATAATGGTAACCCAGTCCTCTGTTTCTGAAGGCAAATGATGTATGATCCAGAGGATCCGAGATGTGCTAGACTCACACTAACAGGCAAGATGGTGGAGGTGGCTGCAGAGGAGCTCACATTTGCAAAGAAAGCAATGTTCTCAAGGTAACTCAGCTAATGGAAGATGTAGTAATGTATGAATACATGTTGGCTTCCCTTAGCATTTAAAATGAGGCAAAACAGCTACATTTGGCACATATATATTTTTTATTATGTTGCTATTGTTTTTTTAGGCATCCTGTGATGGCAAAATGGCCAGTGGGACACAAGTGGTTCTTCATGAAGCTAGAGTTAGTCCAGGTCTGGTTACAGGACTGGTTTGGAGGTGTATCACTCATTCCACTGGAGGACTACTTTAAAGCTTCACCCTTCTGAGAAAATATTCCTCTGTCTGCACCACATCAGCCTACAGATCAGTTCAGCTGTCAACTCCGCAGATGTGGTGCCAGAATATTTTGCTTTTCTTTTCAAATTCTCTTGTTGTTTTGATTTGTGAAAGTGCTGAATTTTAATTTTTTCTCTTTTGTCACACAAAATCAGCAAATCATTTTCTTGTGTTTGCTTTGTGTGTGAATGTATCTTAAGTCAATAAGCTACTTAATTTAATGGTGACAGTTATCACATCTGGCAGGAAAAAAATCTATTTCATTTAAATATATTCTTTGTAAACATTGATTTTGACATTTTATGGGTTTGCATTAAAATGTGTGTGCTGTTTAAAAATAAATGAATGTTGGCACACAACTTTTGTGCTTATTGTTTGAAGATCATACTAATTAATGTTCAGTTAGCATTTCAACTTTAAAAATAGAATTGTACCTTTTACACTTTTAAACTCTGGTTTCTCATTTGTAAGACAATTGTGTATATAGATGGAGTTACATGCAGTTATTTTTTAAAAAAATCTATGACATCAGTTTCTTGGTGGTTGAAGGCTTACCAAAATTTCACTGAGTCTTTTAAGATTTAGTCACTAGATGGCGCACTTGAGGTAAAGAATAGCCGCTGCATTATGGAAAATAGAGGCTGATCACTTCAGAATTTTCTCCGTAGTTGCAATTTGGATCCCAACTCAGGCACAGCAGGAGACGCTGACACTGAATTTAACTGATAAAATACACAGAGAAAGAAAAGAAAGAAAATAGCTATCAGTCCGATTTTAGCTCGAAAGCCTACATCGAGACTCCAGTCCTGCACATTGGTCCTGCACTGCTTCACAAGTATAATTGCTTTATTTTGCTTTATTTTGAAAGTTAATACCGGAAGACCGGTTTGTACACGATCTTTGAGATTTATATTAATTAATTGATGGACGCTACCTGACAAATTCCTAATAGATTCACTGGCAATATACGCGGGCTGTAGTCATTGTAGAACTGCTTTCCCAAAAACAAAGAAAACAAGTCCCAGCGCCCCACTGGAAGCTGTCATTTTGTGATGTTTTAAAGACTACGCTATGACTAAGTTAATTTGACGCCAGCTTGACGGTTCCGTCTGAAAAAAGTTATACGTCTGACGAGTAATATTATATTTATTAATTTATTTATTAATTTATCTTAATCATTTTTGATAAGGCACATTCCGTCAGATTTCTCTCAGACAGCAAACATGTGCACTGAAGGAGACACTTTGTAATATACGTGTTATCTCAATCATACATCTCTAAGTAACCATTTATTTTACCATAAAAAAATGTATGAAAAAGCCCATTTTAAAGTACTGAAGTCACTGATGTTCTCATCACATATCAGTCATTTTTTTCCTTCGTTGTAAGTATAAATTAATACAAACTATAATAACCAGCTGAACTCTCGTTGTACAACATGTACGCTCTTGTCTAAATAAAGCTGTGAGGAACTTTAAAATAAACGTTACCTGTGTTTGAATGACAAAATACAATCAGTGTAACAGCCTGAATAAACTAGCAGTACTTCCTAACCAATGTCTGAGGGAGATAACGTCAATGGGAGAACTGGAGGTTAAAAAGCAACACGCTGCTTTTATTTTTTTGAATCCATCTGTTGCCAGTTGAAGCGGAATCAACGCGATATGAGGCGTTGCCTTTCGGCCGCCGTCAGAGCGCGAGCAGCCTATCCCAGAGGATTAACCGTCACACACTCGAAATGCCTTCTACTTGTAACTTGTAGCTAACGACTGGCTTTAAAATTTATAATGGATGGTATGGGCAGCTAGCTTGTTCTATCGAAACCGACCATGTAAGCCGTCTTGTCACGGAAGGCAGTTGACTCGTGACTGATAGCCGTAGGACGGTAACGGGGTAGCCAGTTACAGCCCTCCGAGCAACGACAAGGAAAAACGAGCCGAGACTGAGGGTCCATCCGAGCACTTCCCTTCCCAGCGCAATAAGTCCGTGTACCCTCTCTTGTTAACTAGAGCGTTTGTTTTTTGTCTACCGTTTGACGCCCCCGTATGCCTGCGCCTACACCCGTCTAAGCACCCTGAAGGCAGAGAGAGGAGGGAGGGAGGCAACGGCAGCTCCGGGGTCCCCGACACTCAGCCGAGGAAAGGCATCGCTGAAATGAGATGAGGCTCAGAAATGGAACGGTGGCCACTGCGATTATTTTCTTCACTTCTTTCCTCAGCCTGTCCTGGTACACAGCGTGGCAGAATGGAAAAGGTAGGCTGGACAGTTCTGTAATCACACAAATATAAGGTATGGTAAGGTGTGATTGGCATTTTAAAGAAGCGACAGTTTCGAGGCCTGGGTAACAATCTGGCAGACACCAAGCTAACATGGGTCCAGCAGCGAGTCGCAGGACAGCAGGTGTTCACTTCTGACCTGTCCTGTTTCCGTCTAGCAGATTAATCATAACAGGCGACGTGCCATTCCGCACGTTATGTAGTGCTACGTAGGCCCACAATATACAATGGATATGGATTGTAATACTAAGGTTTTGTGAACTCGTCGTTGTGTATTGATTCCAAGTTTTATCATTCCCCCTGATACTTTCAAGGGGTTTTCACAGTTTGACAACATGGCGATCTGTAGGCAAGACTAATTGCCAATTGTCACTTTATACTGTCCTCCATTCAACCACAATCAGTTACGGATAATACAACTTGTTCCCTTCAGTTTGAAACACCAGGGAGTACAGTTTGCAACACATTAAGGTCTTTCATCAGAATATTAATCATGTTTTTACATGTCATGACAAACATCTGGGCTCAGGCTCATTACAATTGCCTCTGCGTTTCACTGGTATGCTAGAGCTCAGTGTTTGCTTGCCAGGGTTAACCCATTCCACGACCTTAGGTTATGTGCCTTGGTAACTTATTATCAGCAGAGTGAAAATAATTGCAGCCCTTAGATAAATTCCAAGCTAGGGGTTCATGTTGTGATTATTGTGGAGCTTATCAGTGTGATGAAATATTTTCCTTTAAATGGAGTCCAATGAATGCCATTACCAGAGCAGGCCAACACTGGTCAATGGGTTGATTAAGTGCACGTTGCAAGCAAGTGAGGATATTTGCTGGACCTGTTGATACAATCCTGTAAATCTGCAGTGACATCAGGGATATTAGGAGTAAACCCTCATGTTCAATTTTATGTAATTTTTACAAAATAAAAACATCACAACATTGGTTAGTAGTTTTCTATAAGTTTAAAAAATGTATTTTTTATTTTCTCGACAGTTATTTTCTCGATAATGTTGGCATATGGTGAAATGTTCAACTCTTTAAGCAATAATAGCAAAATATGATCCTCTCTTAACATAAGTCTACTCTGTTGTTTATTTTTTTATTTTGATCTAACATTTAGATAAATAAATAAGTATCTGATTAAGCTATATTACAGAGTCTGATCAGGAGGGGAGCTGAAAAAACACTTGATGGTGACATCTCTGAAGAAAACATCATCATTCACTTGCATGCTTCACACTTGTTGTCACTTAAACAACAGGTCTTCCAGTTTGACCACACATTTAAGAAACATGGATGAATACAGTTAGACTGCAAGTCATAGACAACAACAGAACTACCAACACAATAGAAGTTCCCTTAGCATGCAAGAAACTAGCAATTAGTTAAGGGCAAACAATGGATGACATATGGATACTGTTTCCTGAGTAAAACTATAATAAACATTGTTTGCATAATTATGGACACCAGTATATCTGACATATTCATAAGTAGCATGGTTTTGTGTAGTGTTTGGACTTTCAGCAGTTCTTTATGTCTTTGGTTTGTCTGCATATGCAGTGGATTTCTTTATGTCTTGAAGATGTTGACAAGTTGGAAAATATGCTTCTTGTTTGTCTGTGGCATTTCTTTCCTACATGCTACCTATTTGTTGTCAAAGACATTTTGTTTACAGTGTGACTATTTGATTCTGTACTATTGAGCTGCGATGCATTGAGCAACACAATATTGGAAACAGCAAGCCTTTTTGCTTATTCAAAGGTTTTCTAGATTGGACACAAATCGTGTCAAATGTTTTCTAGATTGGACACAAATCGTGTCACACCCTGTTTACCCGTTCTGTGGGTAAACAGGGTGTGAGTTGTAATGAAGATACAGTTCTGGCCTTGTAGTGAAAAGCTGGAGTATTGATTTACACCTTAAAGTAAAGCAGCATTAGTTTACATGAAAGTCACTGACACAAATAGCTTTTATTCTTTGCTTTAAAAAAGTTGCAATGCTGAGCTTCTTTTTTGTGACAGGCAGCCAAGTAACACCTAAGTATCTTAGCTGGGGGATGGGGACAAATAATAGAGACGCAGTTACACTGAGATGTGAAAAACAAAGGTCTCAAATATATTGTCATGCCATTACATGCTTGCAGGAAATGATTTTAAAAAATTCAAGACGCCTGAAGCTGAATTTACTATGTATTATATAATACTGCAGTATGTCAATCAGAATTCAGAAAACTTTGATTGACTAGTGACCAGTGTATCGCCCCAAGTCTATCTGCAACAACAACATGATGAGCTTTATATATGTGCTTTACCATGTATTGCACTGGCTTGTTTGCCTGTCTATGTTTGTGTTAATTCTTGTTTTAAAGTGAGATGCTTTAATATAACTTTTTTTTTCTTTTCCTTTTTTTAACATGAAATTCTCTTTGATATCTCATATCATCTCTCTCTTTGTGGTTAGGCATGGCTAAGCTTCTTGATGCTACCCAACGTGGGTGTTAAGAGTGTACTTGGCCTCAGGCACTGAGTCATTCTGAAAATGAAAAGATTTTGAAACCTGTGCTAGTGTTCTCAGGAAATAGTTGTATTTAGGCTCATGACTATGTTGTATGAGTCAGTTATTAAGTAAACAGGACACTTTTGGTGGTTTTGTTTGGAGGGGGAGTTATTGGGGTGGAGAGGTAATCTTAGGCTAAGTTTTTATTTTTTATCTTTTTCTCTAACCCGTTGCTTCCGACAGCCTGTCTTGTTTCTGGTCACTTGACTGCTGTGTTTGAGACCTGTGCCAGTCAGCTGTCCAAACACTCTATGTTGAATGACTTTCCAGAATGTGTACTTCTCTGTCAGAGTCAGCCCCATCCCCCAGGGAGAGTCTGCTCTCTGGTATCTCTGTGGTGATATCTCATATGGACCTGCGCAATGTTAAATAGCACAATATTATAGCACGTATTTTGCCACAAGTTGCTTTTAAAAATGATTGTGTATGTGTCAGTATATTTTCTTTGACTTGTACACATAGTTTGAGGGTCTTACCTAGCTATTTTATACAAAGGAATCCCATTTAGATTAAGATCTTACTTATGATACTTGAGAACAAGTTATATTTATACAATATTAAAAATATCAAGATGAGTCAGTCACTCAAAGCAACTCACACACACAAACACTAATTAAAATAGTCACAAATACTATTAGAACACCAGGAACATGTTAAAATCCTGCAGAGGACTGAGTGCTTTTGACTTTAGTTTGTTTTTACAGTTGTTTATTGTGGTTTTTAAAGTACTAACAAAGCTCTGTTTGGGTACCTAAATTAAATTTCAAGTTTTGGTTTCATTTATGAAATGAAATGTTAAAGATGTTTTTATTTGGTATAATTACTTGTAGTTTAGAGACTGTGAGCACAGTATTGAAAACTTCTGATTTCCAACCCCTAGTTTGAGACAGCTCTGAGGTGCGAATGACTTTGGCAGATTTTTTTAAGGTTTAACAATGACCAGGCCCATAATGCTCTTCCTTTCCATAATGTGAGATCCTCTTTGCCTTCCTTAAACCAATGCATTTCCCTTCCTCTTTGTTTAAAGGAAAGGTATTCTTCCATCTTCACTTCAAACACAATGGGCCAAAAATAGCACAAAAGTGATTGCAGTGAGGGGGCTAAATAAGCAGGCAGATAAGGAGGGTGGTAGGCTGGATACATGGTTTATCAGTAAGAGCAGGAGAGAATAGGGTTTGGACATTGTGTTTTTTTCTTTGCAGTGTCTTGTTATTAGTGTGTGTGTATACTTATAGTTAGTGTGCGCTGTGTAGTTGGGCGGTCTTTCAGACAAATCCTAAGTGGCCTGGAAGCAGGAATAGAGTAGGAAGGCCAAGTCTTAAAAGAGAGAGGATGAGACGAGCCTGAGGTGGGCTGTTTTAGGGGGGGAGAAAGGATGAGAGTGCTGACAAAGCAACGAGAGGATGGGATGAATTCTTTTTTCTGTTTTTTGTACCCTGCTCAGTCACACACACACATAGAGACAGTCTGTCTAAACAGGAATAGGCTTCTTCAGCTGTTATTGAGTTAACTAGCGTTGTTTCCCCCCTCGTGATTCTACTAACTTCCTTTTACCACACTGCTATCCATTCATTCATGCACACTCTTCCTCTTCTTCTGGACGGAATTCCCTGATTGCTTGCATTTTCTCCTCAGTGTCAGGATGAAGTGGCCTTCATAGTTGTTCTCTGTCGAACAATCTGTGGCATAAGCTTGCTGTATATACAAGGACTGTATACATCCGGACCTGGACCTACACATTAGTTTGTCTTTGTTGAATAGGTTGTGCATACCTATAAGCATCGTGACAGCCATGCTGAGGGTGATGATCTTTTCAGTCACTAAAAACAAGTTTGGGCTCTGACATACCACATATATGGGTGAATGTCTGTCCCCCTAGTCCTTCCGGTATGTCCCTCACTGTTGGCTCTAGATGGCTCTAGTTGGCCCTTGTCAGTGGTTTTTAAGCTGATTAAGCTTGTTGAATAAGCATCGGGATCATCAGTGGGACATAACACTCTGATTAATAAGTTCCTTTAATACGTGGAGCCAAACAAGAAAGAGCCAAGCAAAATTTTTAAAATCTGAGGTTTCATTTGACTCCAGCTCTTGAACTGGGTTTGGGAAAGCCCCTTTGGCTTTTTGTTGTAGCATTATTTTACAACTCCGCCTCTTTCTTTTTTCTTTTTTCAAAACCAAAAGGCCATGGCTGACTACGCCAGTGTCATATTCCCGATTAGAAACAGTAAACAGTTAAACTGTCCAATCTGGATTCCTGGTTCTTAGGTTTTCTTTTCACCGATGAATGCAGATTACCTCAACCTGCTGGTCTGGAAAGTTATCTCCTATGCAGGCGAACAACCCATATCCCAGATGACCGTCAGTAGTAGTCTTTGCTGTGTCTCCAAGTGCAGCTTTTTAGCCAGCGCATAGGCGATGTGATGCAATTCAACAGTCAGGTTTCGTTGCTGCCAGTTCTTTGATGTTGGTCAAGTGTTTCAGGACCCTAAAGGGTCAGATTTGAACAAGAATCTAATATATTCTGGGCTGCATACAGAGGCTTCATGCAAACCCTCACCAATATGAGGAGTTGACAAAATTTTCAGTACAAAAAATCCTAGTGGCCACATGGGATTGAAAGTGTATTTAAGTTTAAAGACAAATTTCCAGCTTCTTACAGAACAAATAATAGTCAAAATACACAATAGAATTTCCCAGAGCCTTAGGCGGCGTTTTAGGGTATCTATTTTTTTTAAAACAACAGTGCAGTACTCAATACATTAATTTTCTTATAATGGAAAAGAAATAAACTTTAAATTCTCATATTTGAGCTGTTAGAAATAGAAAATGTTTGATATTTTACTAAATAAATATAATTATCAAAATAGTCCCTATTTTTTTCTGTCAATCAGCTCATTGTTTCAGCTCTAAAAAGAGTTTTTCCAGTGGACTCTGTGCTCTGGATCCCACTGGATATCATTAAAACAATTGATTGGTGAGGTGACATCCCTGAAGGTGGAGTTTTTCCCCAAATTGAGTGATAGCCTTGGCTGATAGAAACCTTGCAGGAGCCAAATGGAGCCAGAGGAGTGGAAGTAAGCAGAGCAGGGCCACTCTTTCGGCTCAGTGCAGTGAGGCACTGTGCTCTACCACAAAGAAACACAGCAGGCTTCAGGAGCTTATCATGACTTGCAGCACAGCAGAGAAAGAAGTGGGTGGAGGTCAGAAGAAACAATGAGCCCATGGTGAGGGAGCAGAATTAGAAAACTGGATTGGAAAGTTGCCAAGGGGTGAAATGTTAGTCTTCTCTCTTCTGATACTGCTTTACTTTTCGACCCCACAACCCTTTGTCTTTACTTAAAAGTCGAGTGAAAGGGTTGTGATGTATCGCAAAGAAAAACGGACAGAATGGGATAAAGGTGTGCATTTTGTCTTTCTGCAAACTACATGCAATCATTTAAGGAGTATCACTCGCCTACTCACAGATCGACTTGCACTTTTCTTCAGGGAAATACCACCAAAAATCAATACTACTACTCTGTGCATGTGCAATTTATTTGTGTCTGTTGGTGTGCTTGTTTTTTTCTGTGTGAAGATAAGTGGGCCATGATTTATACCTGGTGAGACTGTTAAACCAAAAAGTTACTTACCAGGCATTACTTAAAATTAGTCATTTTTTTCTATGGCCAAAAAAGTGGTGTCACTGTTGTCTTTCTAACCCCATAAGTGATGTTAAATCAATGTTATAAGGAGTGTTACATTTTTCAGGGTTGCTGATTTTACAATATTATGTGAATAAAAGCCCAAGTGCCTTTGTGGTAAAAATGGATTTCTGTCAGTACACAGAGACAATCTGCTGAGTTGGAAATAAGGAAAAGATGTTTTTGATAAATTGACCTCCTGGCAAAGTGACCAGTGACCAGTGTGCATTTTAAGGAAGAAGGATAAAGAGTTTGCTAACTAAACAATAGGTAATCTCTAGATGTCTTTTTGTCACTAGATGTCTCTCTGTCAAAATAATGTAAACAAAGATCGTAGTTTAAAGATGTTTTTAGGTAGCGAAGGGTCATGGGATTTCTTTCATTAGTCGTCAAACAACCACCATTATAGATGAAAACCTGACTAACTTAGGCAGAAATGTTCACAGATGTGTTAAAGTTTAAGTTAAATCACAGTAAGTTATGTTGCTGACTTCCTTCCTCACCGTCTAGATGGTGTTACTCAGGAAGTTTGAGACAGGCAACCAAATGAAACGCATTATTGCCTTCAATTTAATTACGGTTCACTTTGGGTCTAAATGTTGTTGAAAGCGTTTGGAATAATGTAATTGGAATAATGTAATGTAATTCAACTCAATCACATATAAAACACAGGCATTGTTTTCAGACATTTTAATGGCAATGTAACATAGTATGCAACTACCAATATATTTGTGTTTATATGGTTTCATCTGTACTTCTATAAGTGAGAAAGTAAGAAAATTAGCTAATATTTGTTTCTGTATTTTTATAAGAATTAATGTCAGAGATATTTGACAGTGATTTTCAAGTTTGTGCTGTAATTTTAAGGAACAACCTTCAGTACATATAACTGAGGTTTGATTTCACTATCTATCTAGAATCTATTTGTGTGGCATACTTTAGAACAGCGCCCAGCAAATTTAGTCAACAGACTGTGAAATAACAGCACTTCAATGCTGCTTGTTGGCCAGCACAGGCTGCACGTAAGAATTCTGTGCCTGTTTGTTTAGACATTTGTGACTGATGGCTGAATTTGGCCTTTGTGTATTTGAAAGAGAAAATCTGCTGAAAAAATGAAATTTTACTCCAATGAGGACATTGTCATATTATATACTGTACCTCTCTCACACATGCAGACTACAAACTGCACAAGTCCCTTATCAGCACTCATTAACCCGCAGTCAGCAGCATGCATCAGCAAAGGAGAGGGAGGTCAAGGACAAGATCACTGTGAGGGCTTTTGATGTGCTATTGCATTGACTGGCAAAACTCTTTACATTCTAGTGTGGTCAGGGTTGGATTTCTTTAAAGTATGTCCCAGAATTAAGGTCATCCATGTTCTTTCTTGTAGCTTACACTGACTTCATTTTCTTACACATATATATTTTTTTTGTCCGTATTCTGAGAAAAGAAAATATTCTTACCAATTTGTTTGCATCATTAATAAAAATTAATTACTGTGAATAACCTACACAGCTGCCCTCTGTCATTCTCTCTTGCAGATGAACTTAGGACCATGAGGTTGTGACTTTGTCAATGGCAACCAGGTTACATTGCTGCTTTTTGACTGACAAATGCACATGCAAAGCAGTAAAAGGATTTAAATGTGTAACAATCACAAAATAACTTTTCATTTATCTACAGCGAGCACAGCTTGCTTACCTGCTTTATTTACTCAAAAGCTGGCTCATGAGTAGTATACCTTATGACAGAAAGTATGTTTCTCCTTCTGACCAGAAATGTGGCCTTTTCCTTTGAGAATTCATCTACTCGAGCCTTGCAAATACTTAGTTATTGACTAGCTTGGCAAGGCAACACGGACAGCTGCCAATAAAGCAAGATGCTGTGTGTTGCAAACTACTGTGGTATAT
>JAPZDZ010000005.1:7339848-7352425 GCA_029783805.1 Acanthurus tennentii
TAAAGAACAGGTTCCCCTCAGCTCACACTCCAACTTACCACAAAATAAGATTTTAATTGTTTGTAGGCTATGCTTAACGCATGAAAAAAAAGAAAAAAATCTGATATGTGTCACAGGCTTAACGTTTGAGATATTAAAGTTTATAAGTAAACGTGAAAATGGACAATTTTTTATGTAGTCTGTATCAAGCATTTTGGAATAAATTGTTTCTTTTTTATCTGATTCATTAAGTGTATTTTTAATTATACTAATGTGTGTAGGTTTATTTAAAAAAATATTAGTTTACATGTATAGATAATAATTTAGTTGTTCTTTAAAAATGAGTAAATAATCAATTTTGCAATCTTGGACTGTGATACAACTTAAAATTCCCAAGTAAGCAATGGCACATTTACAGTAAATTTTACCACCCTCATTTATAGGAAATGACACTGGGATGTATGTGTATCTGTGTGTGTGTGGGTGTGGGTGTGGGTGTGTATGTGTATGTGCGTATCAGTGTGTCTGTTTTGAAGCCTCAGGCAAGGTGTTGTTGGATACTCCTCTTCTGTCCTTTCACTCTCACCCCCAACATTCCCATGCACATGATGGGTGTCCAGTTGCCGCCGGTTATTTCTGCGATGAGCACCCCCCGCACACACACACACACACACACACACATTTTACATTTCCAAATGCTTCACACACTCAACCCACAGAGGAGTGGAGCAGCCGCCCTCAATCAGGCCCCAAAAATAGCCCAGGGGGTTGGCTGCTACGCATCCCAGAAGGGTCTAGGGGAGTCATGTGCTCCACCTTGTCCCCCCATAACACAGACAGACAGGACAGGACAGGAGTCCAGTCACCCATCATAAACCAGCTGGAGCCCGTTTTTACTCAGTGGATGTACTCCAGCAGAAGAGGAGTGACTGTCTCTGCCTCTGCTTGTCACATGCACTCACTGTAGTTGCAGAGGAAAGTTGGACTGAGTGTGTGCATCCAGTAGCTGAGTGGCTGTTCAATCCTGGACCATGAAGCTGAGCGTGGCGTTGTTTTTCGCAGGGCTCTTTGGGGCTTTGGCAGCTGTGTTTATCCTTCTATCATTTGGAACTGATTACTGGCTGCTGGCCTCTGAGAGCTGCCACCCAAACCCTGGTGGATCTGTTGGCCCTGGTGGTGTGACCTTAGAGGTGGGTGTTCAAACAGCAGCAGATCAAGGACGCTCAGAAGATAATTAGTTATCATTTCTTATGTCTAAGCTGAATATTAATCAGAGTGTGTTTATTGAAATATATTTGTTGCTCAGGGCACTGAAAAAAGATCAGTTTTCTTGCTGTAAAGAAGAAATAATTCTAGTAACTCTACTAACTCATATTCCATTTAGGCTTTACATGATGTACAGTGAGGTTGCACTCGATACCCTCATAAAAAATACTTACAATGTCTAATTATGGACCTTTAATCTAGAATCAAAGTCATGTCTTCTATTTTGGACACTGTATGATCAGTTGTTGCAGTCATTCTATCAGTGGATGAGTTGCAGGGTGGAGATGAATCCCTACAGCACCTCTTCATGTAATCAGACACTGTTTCGTGCACTGCGTGTGCAGCTATGCAGTGACACATTGCTTGTACCATGTGCTCCTAGAAATACAAATACCAGAAGTCCCAGCAGTCTGGTGCTGTATTAAATATCACTTACTAGAACATACTTAGCTTTTCATAGTGGGCATTGATACTGGAATCAAGACGTGATATCACCATATTATAACAAAAGTACTAGCTTTTAGTAAACACAGTGATCATAATGTTTATGAAGGATAAGGTGTGAAAAGGTGCAGGATCCAAACAGGAACCAGTTGCATTAGTTATAACAGAAGTGTCAGTATCCAACAGCAATTGTTTTCAACCCTGTTTGGCTTGTGTGCCCTAAAAAAAGCCAATTTCTCTCCCCATGATCATTCATAACGGGTTAAACATCAGTTAACTGAGGTAATTTTTCCCTCCTCAAGTAATTTTAATCAGTGTTTTTTGAGGCCCACAAGGCTTAAACTATTTTACAAGAAAAAAAGCAGTTTATTTGGAGGAAATTAGAAAAAAATTGAGATAATTTTAGATAAAATAAATATGTTTTAATCTCTCCAGTCCTGTTAACTTTCTTATGACACCTCAGATTTGTCATGCACTTTTTTTGCTGAACCTGGCCACCAGGTTGGATGCAACTGTCCTATAGCATTGACAGGAGCTCTTTTTGTCTGAATCTTAACATAAACTAGCAATGCAATTGATTAAAAAAGGTCTTAAACAGTTGATTTTAAAATAACATAAAATAAACTGTGACTTGGAATCCAAATGTCCAACTTCTCCTAATTTCTCTTAATAGTTTTGCATGGATGACCTAACAGGCATATTAGGATGCGATTTTTTTGCTCATGTGCAAAAATAGTAACTACCTACCAAAGATGTGTGTTTCCTGAACGGGAGCACCCTTGACCTGCATGCTTGCATGGCGCCCAACCGAACCTGTGTGTGGTTGAAGGTGCTTGTTCAGCTCAACCTTTGACCTGACTTAGCAGCTGCTTTGTGCCACTGTGACAACACACTGCATACTTGCCCCACATGATCTTTAGACACCCGGGCTTCAATTACAGTAAATAATGAAGTGCACACCTAATTATGCAAGCTTGTTAAACTCAAAATATATTTAGTTATCAGTCATGATTCTGCTTTTTATTGCATCTTTCAGCGTGGAGATGTAGTGATGCAGGAGAACAGCAGTGCCATCACTTTGTACCATGAGGGGTTTTTCTGGAGGTGTTCATTTGGAGGAAACCCGGATGATGACGACCTCCTGTGGAAGCTCTGGTTTAGTGAGTGCCACAAACAAATGCTGATGTTGCAATAATTAACTTGTGTGATCTGATAAGTTTCTTATCATTTCTACTGCTTTAAATTTAACATGCGAGAATATTTGCAAAATTAACAAATTCATTTTGCAGATTTGTCCCTTTTTGATGACCTTATTACACCCAATACGGTGACATTTAGTGAGGCAGTACCCTTCCTCTTACTATAAACTTGCACATCTAAGATTCTTTAATGAGACGTTTAAGGAAGTGATTATAGAGCATTTTTTAAAAATCATATAAGGAAACATTTTACGTTTTTGAAGTTATATAGGTCATGTATTGACAAATATATATTAATTTTTCTTTGCCAAAATATCATGCAAAAAACAGGAACATTACACAATGGTGACTGGCCCAGTGCAGGTCCTTTCTTTTGCCCCAAACAAATGCGAATGCTTATACACACACATGCAGAGACATACAAAACACTGCAAAACAGTGAGTGGAATATACAAGGTGGGAGAGTGGTGTATATATGAGGGGCACAGCCAATGATACACCAATGATAGTAACACCATTGATGCTCTATAATAATAATAATAATAATAAAAAAATACTTAGAAAGTCTACTTATGGACTTTTACAGTAGAATCTAAGTCATGTTTTCACAGATGAAGACATGTTAAAAAAATCCACTAATGAGAATCCAAATAGGGATTTCAAAGTTTGTAATAATGCACAAATAATACAGTCAAATCCTTCTCCTCCAGTGTTATGCTTCCAAAGAGTAAAAAAGCAACACTGTTACTCCGCTACATAATAAACACCAGCTTCTATTTACTGCTACTATGTCAATAAAACTCGTATTATGCCAAAGAGGTAAAAACCCTCTCATGTGACTGTTTAGACGTCGGGCCATGTGATGTTATTCTGGTCGTTTGTCAGGTGATTATGTGTCGTCTGTTTTCTGATGGGGACTTTGAATGGTAGGTCATTGTTAGAAACAGCCTCCAGCACTGAAAGGACCTTGTGAGGGTCTGTGGAATTTCACATGGTGGAAGAGACGAGAAAAGAGAGACGGAGAGAGTATAAAAGCATGAAAGAAACAGTCTGAAATGATTAGAGTTGTTTGTCACTGTTGTCAGATGTAGTTATATTTCAGACTCTTAGTCCATGAAACATTTTTCACACAGCGAAAAGAAACAGTCTGCAACTGACAAAACAAATGAGTTACAAATGTTTAAGCAACCAAGTTAAAAATTAAAAATTCATTACAAATTCTGTTTAAAGAAGCAGAGAGTCTTCTTTCAAGAGTGCCTTGTCTGTGTGACAATTAAAAATTTCCCTGTCATCTTGTTTGCTTCATAACTATGTTATATTTGTAAGTGATGTCCTCTAATTGCCAACTGTGTTTGTTTACTTTTAAGATTACATTCCCATCTCTTTTCTGCACTGATTTATTGTTTCTCTCTCCAGCAAATCAGCCTTATTCAAAAGTGTGCATCCACGCTTACCTGTTCCCATTCCCAGTGTCCCCTCAGACCCACAATGCCACAGAACATGAGTCTGCCAAAAGTAAGTGTCTCTTTATTCATTTAGATTTCCTTATTTGAACAGATTGATTGTTCAAGTGGCTGTATATGTAGACATGACTAACATTTTTGTCCAGTCTACAGAGGCTTCTGGAGCATCTTCATGCTCATTGGTGTGGCAGCTGTTGTGCTTGGTGGGTTCTTCATCATCTGTGCTGCTCCGTTTGCCAGCCATCGCTTGTATAAAGCAGGAGGAGGCCTCTTCCTAGCATCTGGTAAGGCTTTTAAATAGTTAAATCCAGTGATGGAAAGTAACTAAGTACACTTTTTTTTATCGAAACTTTGAGGAGTTGTACCTGTGGACTCTACTTCATAGTGTTAATTTTGAGAGGAAAATGTGGCTCTTGTTACTGCATTTTTTGTTAGCTTCTGGTGACTTTTCCATGTAAGATTTTACATTAAAGGTGTGAGCATTGCATTGATGAAGATGCCCCTGTTTGGTGCATTATCTCATGTCTCAGATGTCTATGAGTCATTGGCAGCAACACCAAAGCAACATATTCCCTCAAAACCTCTAATTAGGTTAATCTTGGAAAGAAAAACCCAAACAAACAAACTAAAAAACAAACCCAAAAAACAAAAACATGCAAACCAATCGCATAAAAAAGGTCAAAACTAGGAACTCAGGAACTGTATGTTGTCCTAACAATTGCGAATTTATTGTAGTCCACTTATTCTTGAGTTTAAGGGAACAAAAAACCCTGAAAGATTACTTGATAATTTGTTTGGGATTTACTCTTGACTTAGTATAGATTACTCAGAATAACTATTTAAAACATTAAAATCACCAGGTACATATTACTTGTGATTTAAGTGCTTAAAACATCTATTATGCATGATTGAAAACAGGTTTTCCTCTCCCAAAGTAATCACATTTATGGTTGCACATAAAAATTCATGCATGATAATGAATTTTTCTTCCTCCTACAACACCTGAATTTACTCCTTTGAAATGAGATTCACACTGTTCACATGAATGAGCATACACTGATGATGGAGTTCATTTAAATAACTGTTTCACACCCAAATCAGTATCAGTATCCAATATTTTACAGAAAGCAAACATGGAAGAATATTTTATAAAATAATTACACATTTGTGTGGTGAAACTTGTTTTTTCATCTATCCTCTCACTTTTTTCATGGCTGCTCAGGCCTGTTGTGACCCATTAGAGGGGGGCAAGACCTTTTGTTTGGAAACCTGCTGTACTTAACTACCTAATGTACATCTAGTAGCTAAAACTCAATGAGGAACATTAAAATGCTGCTCACCCTTTGATGTAAGAGTATTTACAACCTTAAAATGACACTAACAGAGGTAATTTTTCTCTGTATTTTTATTTTTGCATTCATTTCTGTGCCCAGTTTGAGATCTATTGTTTATTAAAAAAGTACATAGGTGAGTTTCAGTCATCAGTCTCATCTCCTGGTCTTTCTCTCTTCCAGGTCTTTTCCTGCTGTGTGTGGTGGTGATGTACGTGCTGTGGTTGCAGGTGTTGGATGTAGTGGAGGTCTACATAGAGCACCAGCGCTCTGCGTTGTGTCCAGGCTTCCAGCTCTCCATCAGCTATGGTCTGTCCTTCATGTTTGCCCCCATTGGCATCTTCTTCTGCCTCCTGGCCGGCCTTCTTTTCCTCCTCATTGGCCGAACCATCCAGATTCATTACCACTGACTTCAGCCGGCAGCAGGTTAGAGAGAGAGTGGTTGTTTGACATTTGGAATACAAGTGGGTTTCTTAACCACCAAACTTTAAATATTTTGTCTGCCATGTAAAAGCAGGACTCTGTATATACTGTTAATGGCAGCTCTGAGGTGTAAACCAGTGGCTCCCAACTTTTTTCCCTTAGAGACTCTTTTTCAATATTTGAGTCAACTGATGACCCCTGACTGAGAGACATATTTTATATATTTTTTTCAATACAAAATACAAATAACCCAAAACAATTTACGTAATATAGGAAGGTTGTGCAAAACGAGTGATTTTGAGGAAACATAAGCAGATTATTTCCTATAAATACATCAATTACATCCTTGAAGAATATATGAGGAATTCTTAATCAGCCTGATCACATTCAGTACACTGAATATTTTAATATCTGTTGTACTGAACATTTTTGTTTGAATCCTGCATGCTGACAGCTGTTTAAGTTATGAGTGTATGTTTTTCAGTTTCAAAATTATCCACAATTAAATTTTGATGAGTTTATCTTCAGGAAAATGCTGAGGGGGTACATAAAAGACTGTTTCCTGGTTGAAAAGGTAATATAAATATACATATTTTACTTTGCACAGGGTTTTTAAAGGAATTTATTAAAAAGTGCACAGTGAAACCTATAAGGTGGCCTGACATATTGTAATGGGAGTGGGAGATTTTGGAGAGAACATCTGGCTAGCAGCTATTCTTGCAGTCTATTAAGATTACAAGGCTGACGAGATTCTATATTTTTGTTATTTACTGTCTAGAAATCTGTGGAAAGAACAAAACCAATACTTTTTGATGGACGGCACCAATACAAACAAATATTGATATTTCACTGAGTGTATCATGCTTGTTTTTAATGCTTGATTGCAGTATTATTGTGCTGATTTGTACATAGCCTGAACTGTGCTGTTATTTTGTCTCATGTTTTCCTGTTTTACCTGTTTATTTGGCTCCCTTGATTTTATTTACAAGTAGAGCTCAAAGTGTCTATGTAAGTGTTTTTTTAATGTTTATGCCGTAGAGTTTTTGTTGTATATGTTTTAACCATCAGTCTGGCTCTTCTTGTTTCAGTGGAGTTGTTAAGTGTGTTGTGAGACTCTGACAAAGTGTTATATCTATACATAAATGTATTTTTCTGTAATCCGTTTGCCAATAAAAGAACAAGCTTTAATGCCTAAAACAAATCATTTTATCGCTGTAACAAGTTGAAAACAAAGTAAGTAAAAAAAAAAAAAAATCACTATTGAATGCAGGTTTATCAAACTACTGCCTCAAGTGCATCTAACCAAAATTTGCAGTCCAGTTTCATTGAGAAACTGTTTGCACACTGACAACACAGAAGAGGAAATGCCAATCTGAAAAAACTGTGACAAAAAATTGCAGAACCACGTAATTCTAGAAATGCAATGGCTGATCAGGAAAACTAGTCTTGCACATGTTATAAACTGATCCCAGCTTGCAGTTTTTCTATTAAATGGGACCAATAGAGCAAAATGCAAAATATTCCACTAATATACCACAAGAGGGCACTGTTCATTTGCACATCGACCTACAACGTGAGCAGCAGGAATCCTATTTTGCTTATCTGAAGTCTATGTAGAGTGTATGTGGCGTAATGCATTTAATCACAGCTTCAGAGGTAGGATCTGTAGATGAAAGAATTCACACCTCGACTGACAGATGGATGGTAATTTCACTCATGAATGGAGCATTTGATCAGGATCTGAATGGACTCCTGTGCTGATTCTCATGTGTCTGTGTCAACTCTGAGCCTTTCAAGCTTTATAATGTACTTATCATACATAGGGAAATGCCTGAGAATGCAGGGGAGAGTGGCACAAAGTAAGGCATTGATTACTTTGTGAGATTGACTTTGCCTCTATGGAGGACACTGGGTTGGAGATTCACACTTCCAAATTCCTGAAATTTCAAATTGCTGTCCTCACACGGAGAGGGTAGCTACACCAAACTTCAGCTCAGCCATAGGAGGGGCTGCACTGTGGTGAACCACTGCAGGAGGAGGCCACAGAGGTTGGACGGAGCTAATAAACCGTAAGATAAAATCACAAGAATTGTCCCGTCAGCTTGGAGTGGTCCTTTCAGCCAGGTCTCCCCTAGGAAAGAGATTTCGTATGTGGCGGACTTCCTGGTCTGAATGAAATCCTAATAAGATAAAGAAAATTTTTTGTTTTTTTTAATAATTTCTCTATCCATATTGAGGAAGAGAGTGTGTGAAAGAGAGAGAGAGGGGAGAGGAATAGGGGGTGAGAGAGAGCGAGAGAGAGAGGGCTTTAATGCAGGTGTGGAGGAGGCTACCTCCAGAAGAAGCCGGGCCTTGCAGTCAGTAATGTCATCAGAGTCCCAGCTGAATTCAGCACTGTTCTGCATGATTGCCCATGATAATTGTGTGTTGATAGGGAGCGCCGGAGATGGAGTATAATTTCCACCGAGAGGTTCCTAAACAAATACCTGTGCTCAGCAGAGGGATGGAGGTGAGGAGGAGAATAGTGGATGAGGGGAGATAGAGGATGAGAGGGTAACACTTTCCAGAGGAGGAAGAGAATAAGGAAGAGGCCATCTCACTGCAGGTCCTCAAAGTCTGTGCATAATGCAGCACAGCAAGGCCATGCAGGACACTGAGCTTAAAAAAGGAGGAAAATCTCTAGAATTTAACAGAATAAAAGAGACATCAGTCAGTTCTGTAATAATAGTATCTGCTATTGTGTACTGCACTGTGTGAACACCATCTTATAACAGACTAGAACAGCTTCAGAACAAGACAGAATATCATACATTTTTACAAAAATAGAACTGATTAGAACAAAACAAGAGAATTAATAAGTATATAGCAGAAAATTACAAAACATAGTTGTACGAAACGTAGTTATTATTTTAAATTCTAAAATAATAAGTATGTTTTGTACAACTTTTTTTCAATCCAAGGTTACACAGTGCTTTATGAAAGTCACGCAAACAAACAAAAAACAGTCTGCTTTCAGAATGTCACGAGGAAAATTCCCATGAGACGTGTTTTTACAAACTTAAAAATAATTTGCTTTCAACAACAATTTATGTCTTATTTTTTTCCACAAAAGGTTTACAGAAAAGTTGCTTTAAAATGCTTAAAGTTTTCTCTGTTTCGTGATAAAAAATCATAAAATTTGTGAATATGCAAGTTTTGATATTTTAAGTTTTAACTGATGGACACCAGATGGCTTCAAGTTTCCACGTCACTCTTGTGTGAGAAGGATAATGGACCATGTTTGACTTGCGAAATAGACGTGGGTCACAAATCATGACTGTACATAAACATGTCAGAGACTAAGATTTACGGGAAACGCAGAGAAATAGATAAAATGTGGAGCCTTCTAGTGTCAAACTCACTGCACATACATCATTAAAGTTCAAGTGAGGTAACAAGAAGAAGAGCACACTTTAACTTTAGAAGTGACAGAGTGCAGGAATACTATCTATAACAAAAGCAGCAAGAAATTTTTTTTACATAAAGGCTATGTAATTCTATGAGGAGTGACTTGGCTGAGCAGGCGGCAGAAACATCATTTTTACACACAATAAAAACACAAAAATCTATAAGTCAAACACCACAAATGAGTGAATATAATATCCAGCCAAAATGCTATTACAAGATAAGAGGAGACATTTATGAAGCACAAACAGGTAAAATGCTAGTAATAAATTTAAAGCAACCCTACTGACGATGAAAACTAGTTTTAAAATCCTGTATTGTAAAATGACTTTAAGTCCCTCAAAGCAATCAACCGTGACTCGGTCCTCCTGTAGTTTAGTCCAGTAGGACGGGGCAGCGTATTTAAATGCTTTCTTGCCTTGTTCTGTCTTAACTTTAAGGACCAACATCTGCAGACTATTGTGAGAGCGCAGACCATATTGACCCTGGTTTTTACACATGTACACAGATAAGAAGGAACCAGCCCAAAGAGAGATTTCTATATGTCCCTTCAGTGTTAAATCTACATACTGCTAGCAATGTATTGCTGCAATTTGTGTGTGTGTGCGTGTGTTTGTGTGTGTGTGGGTGAGTATTGAATGAGGTCATGAATGTGTGCTGGAACTTATGGCGAGCTATAGGACTCAAAGTACAGAAAAGTCTCTTTTGACTGTTTTTTAAAAAATGTGGCTTTGGCATCTATACCACATACATATACATATATATGCGTGTGTTGCTCGTGTGAAGGGATCTTAAAAGTCCACAGAGAAGAAGCTGTGGGACATGTTGAAGTCTTTCACTCCTCTGGTGGAGAAAAAGAAGATGAGTTCGACTCTCAGTCAACACTTGTATATTTAACCTTGAGGGAGGTTTAAGTTAATTGGAAAACACTCTTTGCCTGAGTGCTCTCACCTCACGGCACGTAGCGTAGTTATCATAGCTTATCTTCCAAATGTATCATAATCCCACATGACATGCAAGTCAGATTTCATTTAAATCAGATTACTTTCAACTCTCAGAAAAAGCAAAGTATTTGAATTGCATGAACAATATGGCAAGTCATATTACACGCTGCTTTCCTCTTTAGAGATAGTTTTACATAATTTCCCATTCGTTTTGAAATAATGAATAGACAATGGGCTGTATAATTGTGAGAATTTACAATTCAGAGGACTACGTCGTATAATCACCATGCATAATTCAGAGAGTTGAGCGCATAGGTCACTGGTGGCAGTGGCACGAAAAGTAACTCAGGTCACCAAACAAACAGTTGGAAAATCAACACTTTTATTGGTTTTCAGCTCGAAACATGAAACGAAATCTCTTTGATCCGGCAACACAGTTCTTCATGATTATAATATATAAAATACAAGCAGAGCATCCAATTATCTGTACACTCATATATTATCTTTACAGTTTGAATGAAGCCTGTAAGTTCAGAGAAACTCTTAGATGTGTAAAGAGGCGCTGGCTGTAGTTGGCCAGTGAAAGCTACACCTGTACTAAGTAGATCCTTTCTGCCCCTCTAACATCCTCTGGCCTCACACCTCAGTTTGTGCATATAAATTACATTCCAAAGTGTGTATGGATAGCTCTTGTTCATGCTCAAGGTCTCTTGTTTCAAAGGCATGCTAATGCCGTTCACAGTGAAACTCCTCTCAGCGGCCCTCTTTTAACTGCTAGAGCAAATGTGTAGGAGATGATTGGGTCTCTTAAACCGTCTTTCCTCTTGAATATTCATACATTTTTAATGGCACATATATATCCACAGATCCTAAACAAAGAGAGAGTTCTTCAAGACTGGGTCACTTACCAAAATGAGATTAATCTAGTTGCTTTATTGTCCTTTTTGTGGTTTAATTAT
Organism: Acanthurus tennentii; assembly: GCA_029783805.1. Classification (NCBI taxonomy): domain Eukaryota; kingdom Metazoa; phylum Chordata; class Actinopteri; order Acanthuriformes; family Acanthuridae; genus Acanthurus; species Acanthurus tennentii. Next base: position 7,351,301 of record JAPZDZ010000005.1, read on the forward strand.
TGTTGTAAGTGCCTATTAATTGTTAAATAAATGAGTGCATATACACACCATGCTGTTTAGAGGATCCACACTGTGTTAGCACCAACTAGTCATGATTTTCTCACTTTTTAATGCTTTCTTTCCTCGTGCTGTGCTTCACTGCAGAGCACTTCGGCTCCTTATTTGGGTATTGCTTCCCCTCGAGCGATTAATTAATGCTACAGTACAAAAAGCTGGTGGATTTTGTCATGAATATTCAAATATATCTCCTGCATATCATTTCTTATGCAGCGTTGTAACACTGGGTGTTGGTGAGGCGGGCATCCTGGCTTCAAAGTCTGTCGGGGTTTCTGTACCTGTCCCCACCGAACAGTTTGTCAACCACCACTTTTATGAGACAGAGTGAGACTTAACAAGATGCCATGCTGAAACGTGACATTACTTCTGAGTGTAATTACACAGTTCATTTTTTTTTCTTTTTTAAAAGCTTTTTAAAGACATTGATAAACATTATGTGTTTTTTGTTTTTTTTAATCATAAACTCAGTGTTCCTTTTTTAAGGTTTACCAGCGCAATGAAATTCAGTCCAAAGCAGCTCTTCTGCCATAAAGTTTACTTTAAGGATGCCTGCAACAGTCAGGTTTCTTTAAAATGTGAGGAGCATTTTAATTTAATTGCTTATTATTATGGAGACAAGAGTCATTGGTCTGGATTAGAGTGCATTACATTCAGAGGTAACTGCCCACATGTATGAAAATACAGAAAGTACTTTAAAATAATATTTATTTTTTATTTTCCAGTCCAACACTACCTGTAACAATGACCTGCGTTGTGAACAAATATATTAATTTAAGAAGTTTTGAATAGTTTTAACAAACGCAGAACACTAAAACAATCATATTTGACTGCATTTTACTGTGCAGTTATACTTAGTCAAAGATTATAGGTTCATTTATTTATCATTCTGCATCACAGGGTTGTTCAATGAAAAGCAAGTTTCAGTCCCTTTTTCTCACAAAAATATTGGGCTAATATTCTTGCAGTTATTATTCACCACTAATCTGTGGTGCAACATTCATAAACAAAGAACTTAAAATAAACACAGTAGAATATTATATATATATATAAAATGAACATTTGGTTATA
>JAPZDZ010000005.1:7470449-7481081 GCA_029783805.1 Acanthurus tennentii
ACACCAGGCCGTTCACCAGGTCACTGGAGAACAAATGAGGCACGAAAGCAAAGATTAAAATGGAATCTCACCTTTTTTAAATCAGCTTTGAAGTTTGGCTCTATATTGTGGACACTGTGTTGGAAAGAACTTGACATGCTCATTCAGTGTTAGCTGAACATGAAACATAATCTAAATTTCTCTTCTGTCAAAGCCCCAGCACATTTGTTATAGTGCTCCTTTGTTTAGCCCATAGTCCAATCTAAACAAGAAGTGAGATCAGGAGAGACATGACAGTTTTAGCATGCGCTCTTACAATTTTTACAGCATATCTCAGCTCGAGTCTCCATGATTTCTAACTGTGAGACCTTTTCCATTAACATGGAACTGGTTTCATTTCTGTTCATGTGCCTATTTTTTAACCTTTCTGAGAATTCTGACTGAAAATAAATTGTTTTTAAAATAGTTTTATTAAACAGTCGACCTGATGACGGCACAAAATAAAAATTAAAGGATCACCAAAGTTATTATAGTTCATTCTGAGGGGAACAATAATGTCTTTAAATTTCATGGCAATTTTTTCTGACAACGGTCTAAACATATTTCCAAAAGCTGTAAGCATTTAGCTCATGTTCCTGCAAAAGTTAGGGATCACCAAAGCCTGTGAGAATATTAACTCGTCAAATTATTTTAGACTGACAAAGCCGTTCCCAGAGCGTAACTAAAGAAAAAAAAACCAGCCAATTCAAATTATTTTCACAATTATGTTGTTATTCCTTCATGTCTACAACAGAATTGATAAATTAGTATTGATATATGTACTATGTGCTCATAATCTGGTGGAAACTTCAAAATAAGGACAAATTAATTAATCACAAGCTGTTCACAGAGACACCCCCCCCCCACACACACACACACAAACACGATTCATTAATACAATTCTGTCAATAAGAATTTGACCTTGACATTAGCAGGCACATGCAAACAGAGATAATGATATGACAGGCTTCCTCACTGACCACAGGTCAGGGAATTGCGTGTGCAGGTTTATTGTAAAAATAAAATTCCCAGCATTGTACCATATCCACATCAGTCGGCTTTACTCTTCCAGAATGTCAAATTTGCATTTATGCATATATACATGATGCACTCAAGAGATGTATTTTGTCCACTCCAATTGTATCAATGTTGTCTGGTTCAATAAGCTTATCTTTGTATAATGCAATACAGGAAAAAGGCACTTCAAACTAATACTATGAAATTAGCTGGAAAAGAAGCCTGAGAGAAAATGTGGGCTTCTTTAATCCTACGTGAAGTCTGGACCAACCATTTAACTTCTCTCCTGTCATTGACCATTAAAAAAAACAACAAGACACTAATAGCATCAATTCTAGATGAGCAAACTCGCTCATGTGAGTTTTATCAAAGCGATTTTCTCTAACCACAAAATGCAGCGACTTGCTGGACATAAAATTTAATTAAGGGGTTTATAAATACAGACGACATAGGACACTTTTTCTCCTAAATGTCTGTCTGTCACATTATAGATTGTCCTCTTCTCTCCAAAGCCTCTGTGTTGGTTGGGCTCCAGGCACAGATGTTGCTTCAGTATTTTTTAGATGCAAACTGTTTCTTAGAGGTAAATGAGGCAAAATCTCTTTCTGAATCGATCCATAGCATCAATATCATTGTGTCATACACACTTTGAACTATGGTGGTCAGGAAGAATAGGATTCATTACCCAGTACATAAAAATTAAATGTTTTTTAATCTTATCTTAATGCTTGCCACTTATTTATTCCTATTTTATTTATTTTGGCTTTAATGGGTGTTGTGTACTTAATTAATTAACTTTCTTTGTTGACCTCTAACAAAAACTTAAATCCCCAAAAGTTCATGAGTGAGTAACTAATATTAATAGGCATGTGAGGCAGCCAAAAGCCTCTGGACTAAATCATTAATATTGGACTGAGAAAGAGCAACAACCAGTGGTATTTGAGGTTTTAAATTTGAATTAAGTGATATTTTAGATCAAATAAGTTAGTTTCTTTATATTGAATCAGCTTAATTAATAAAACTTGTCAGCTACATCAGTGTAAATACATCTAGGCAACAGGCTGATCCTAAAGAGGCATAAAACTAATGATTAAATATTAATCCAGAGCCAATAAACAGAATAAAAAGCTGTGCAGCATAAGAATGACAGTGTTATGACTGAGGCTTCAGACAGCTGGAAACTGCCCTATCTTTAAAAAAGTGTTAGTAATTAAGGAAATGACGACTTTTTCAAATTTACTTAAAAGACATCTTATCTCACAACCTTGACTTTTTACTGTTTACACCACACTGAGGTCATAAAGCAGCAGGTGTTTGTAGGAGATATGAGAGCTTCAAATGCTCTGTGTCTCTGATCTCTCTCCTACTGATTAAATTAATTTATTATGACTCACATACAAACCAGTAAACACTGTTCTCAACATACCACACACTTCTGCTTGGAAAAGCAGAAATATGTGAACATGATGATATTTAATAATAAATATCAAAGTCCAATTAAAAGAAGCAAATTCACAAAATTCACAAGTCCATGAAAGCATCAACATCCAAAAATACCTTTGATACTTTAATACACTTCAAACACTGTAAGAAAAATTCACTCTGTTCTCATTGATGTCTGTCTCGGGAGGCACTAATCTAATTATAAAGAAAGATGTTTACAAGTGTGTGTGTTCCTGTGTGTGTGTTTTACTTTTCTAGATAACCATTCATCTGACAAACTTCACACATAGTGTTGCAGTGGACTCAAGGACATGGTGTCAAATTTGGTGCACTTGAGTCCACTGCAACATGATAAAATGTATCTAGAAAACAAGAGCTAATTTTTTGAGGACAGATCAGTTTGAAATATTTCCAGCAGGAATGTGAAAGCAGCCTCAGTGTTGTTAGATGTAGTGCAGCAGACAGCAGGCTCAAGAACTAACTGCAGCTAATAAAATCTCATCCATGTTTATCTAAACTGTGGGATTATTTTTGACAGAAACCCACCCAACAACAAGATGCATTGCAGGAATACAACTGCTTAGCATGGACTTTAGAAACGGCCACTTTAGCAAGACAGCAGCAATAACATGCACCATTCTGTGTTCTCACACATGCATGACATATTGTCATTATCATCATATAGACTGCTTTATGTTACTACCCCAGCATGATATATTAAGGTTATTACATGCAAAACATGTTTCTGTTAATAGAAGTCACTTAAAATGGATGTTTATGTTTTTTTAAACCTACGGAGTCAACGAAGGGAGGCGCTATGGATGGGTGGTTCTCAATAAAGCTGGAAGCAGCAATATGAGAGGCCAAGCAACCAGCCCCGCCTATTATAAACAGTTTATTATATACAAAAAATTTAACTAATATAATATACACCTATAAAGGCATGATACTTTTAATATTGTCTCCTAACTCAAAAAGACTTAAATATGTTTTTTGTGACAATCATTTCGATTCTTACTGCATTCTTACCTCACATACTGGAAGGCTCTTGTTTGGGAACCAGTACCATACACCTAGCACAACAAGAAAACCAGTTATTGTTTCTGCATGAAGCACACTGTAGGTGAAAATGCGCTAACGTGTCGAAAAATGCATTTTTATTAACATGATTATTTCTGCCATGATCAAGGTCAGTTTAGAATTCAAAAGAACATTGCAATTCAGGGTGTTTACTTTAACAAGAACTAAACATTGATGGATTTTTTTTAAGTACATCACTAAAGAGTATATTTGCCTTTCTTCCCTTATAGTCTTTAAATTACTTTCAGTTTTGTGCATTAACAAAGTATTCCACACTATTTCAAATATTCCACACAACTTGTATTGAAAAATACAAAACAAAACAGAGATTTTTCCAGAAAAAGAACGTTAAAGTTACTGGCTTTTCAATTAAAATCATGTTCATTCAAAAAGGAGGGCCAGGTTTTTTTCGTGCACTCTCATGCAATTTGAGATAAAAAGAACAAGGACGATCAATCACCATCTTGCTGAGGCCAATTTAGGGTGTACATCCTAATACTACCAAAACTGAAAACATGTTTAAAATGCATACAGTGAGAGGTTCTCCCTGTAGAGCCTGCAGGATGAAGTTGCTGACAACTCGTCCGTCATTCATGTGCATTCTGGAGCCAAACGTGTTAAAAATCCTCGCCACTCTCACCTCTACTCCTTCCTGTGAACAGAAAGAAAAAGAAAAAAAGAAAAAAAAAGAAACGGGGAGGCTCATAATTATTCAGCTTATTCCATTGGTCCCCATTTTTAAAATTTATTTGTATTTAAATCACTTGCTTCATTATCCTGCATTTTTCTTTGGAGTTTAATTTATCAGAACACTGTAAACCATTTTTGTAGATATTGTGTAATTTATATATATGCACAGTTTATTGTAAAGGAAATTTGAATCCTGATAGTTACTCACTGAGGTATTTCTGAACATAATATTAGCCTTTGGAGTAATATGTATGTATGAATTAATAATTCATGCACACAGGAATGGCAGCTAGAAGTGGTACGGTGCTAATCTGGACGACCCCAATCATTTAGTTACTGAAGGTCAAGATAAATGAGCTGATTCTCTCAATGCTCCACACAGCAGCACAGCCTGGGGGGCTCACATACCAGACACATGTCTGACACACATGTCACATATAATATGAGAGGCTCGCAATGTCAAGGCTGCACAGCAGTAATCCAGCACAGGATTCATTGTTCAGCCAAAGGGGAGCTTAAAACAAGGCTGTGCACACCTGTCAATCATCCTAACAAGTCCTAACCTATTAATAACACCACCATGTCACTCACACTGTGTAAGTGTTGGCTAACACTTAGAAAGGCAACATAAAACCATGTTCCAGATTAAAGAAAACAGCAGAAGAATTAATGAGATAAATTTGAGAGAACATACTCAAAGAAGGTTTGTCAAGTCAGAACTATTGAAACATCTAGTTGAGTTACTGACATTATTAGTACGAGGCAAAGTAATTAAAAATTTACGAAAGCTGACTGTTTTTAATCAAGAAAATGGGCCCTTTTGAGGTTTCTAGCCTATGTGACATTTCCATCTTATAGTCAAACAGAAGTTGTCCCTACAGATACAGAGCTGGTCTATATATCGTCATGTTTAGGGGAGGGGCAGCAACATGTAGGGTCACATGCTTTGTTGCATTGTAGCCATTTCCTACAAAGATCACTGAGTGTTATTGTAATATTCTTTGCATGGGAAGCAGGATTAACTGTATTGTGCATGTATGTGTGAGAGAAAATTAAATTGACCTTACACAGTCCAGTATGACACGAGGCTCTCCTTACACACTCTCCAACAAAGACTGAATATGTGAGGCCATTTATATTAGAGATACTCACACTGATCTCATAGATAGAGAAAACTGTCCCTCCTTAAATCCATGACCTTCACAAACAAGCCTCATTGCATCAATCAATACTACTTCAGGTGGGATGCGGGTCACATAACATGAATAAAAACATGGAAATTATGTAGAGTTTTTTCTTTAATATGTGTAATGTGAAATGCAATGGAAACAATCTGCAAATTTATTCAGTATGGTGAAGAACCAGGACACAATGAGGACAACATGATGAAGAGTGCTCAGAAGGTGTGTGTGTGTGTGTGTGTGTGTGTGTGTGTATGCACACATACCACCCTGTGCAAGTTTAAGATAGTTTGTGTGTAAGTCTACTTATACACCTGTGGGTGGGTTGTTTCAGGTTGTTTTTCAGTCTCAGAACACATCACAGTTTAGGCACCTAATTCAGAAAGTTAACATCTTTACTTTGTTTGCTGAGAGGAATCAACTGAAAGTGAAGTCCTTTGCAACAGCCTAAACTGAAAAATACTTTCTCCACTAACTATAATACTATTGCTTGAAATTACATAGGGATGTGTCATTTTGTTATATATTTTAAAAGTCTATCTCATTGCTGTCAGGTTGTCAAATTCTCAGTGTGCATCTCCACATACATAACTGTTGATGATTTACCTCCCAACAAGCCTCTCATCCCATCAACATAGATAAAAGGAAAAAAGAAACACATGAACTTCATTGTAATACAATCAACAAGATGTCAAGGTTTTAGCCAACAAGCAGTTACAGGAACAATATTGAGGAACTAACTCAGGATGACAACATGGATTGATTTTGGTGCCCTCTTTAATTTACTGACATGTCAATGAGATGTTTTGGTGGAAATGTTTGGAGCTGGAAATGGACATTTAAAGACAAACTGGCTAATTACAGAAACAATCTCCTGAGAGTTGTTTTCAGTCAGTCAGACAAAGTATATGGACTCTCTAAGCTTTGACAGGGTTCAACAATTAGGACTTAGTGATTTCCAAACGAAAGTAAAATGTCACGTCAGACAAATACATTTAGCAACTCACTTGGCCCAACAGGCTCATATTTAAAAGAATAAACATACTTTTTTTGTTTTCCAAAGCAGATGATAGAAGTTGTTAAGGTGTGAGACATTTGCTTCCTTCATATCACTGTTGAGAACTGCACATGCATAGAATCGATTGATCACTCAAGGGAAAATTATAGAACTTAGAGGTGTTTATGAGCTAAAAAAAAGTTTAAAGTTAAACCTGAACCAATGTAACAAAAGATTTAAATGCTTCTGACTTTGATTTGGTATGGAACTAAGATCTGATCTAATCATCAAATACAAATCTTTCTTTAAACCCTTAAAAAAGCTCTCTTTGCCTGTTGTCACAAATCCATTATTAAAATCTTGAGTAAGTGAAGCCTCCTTGTCCTTAACAAAAGTTGCAGAAAGACTAATTTGCAAATGAGAACTATCAGTGTTTTATTAGAGTTGCCTGGGGTTGTATCACTTGTCTTTAATCTAATTAAAGTGTCTGTGTACATGTATGTGTGAGTCCAAGTCAGAGAATTTCAAAAAAAGTGAGAACAGATTATCCAGGATGCAGTTTACCTGATGTAGACTGTAGTTATGAGGGACATGTTAAAATGCTTAAATAAGTGGCCTGAAATCTTGACACGCTGAATGAAAATTTATGAGAGTAAGAATTGTTGTGTCTAACAGGAGTAATACTGGCAAGCTAATGAAAAAATATGAGCAGTCTGTCGACTGCCCCTGGCGTGATAACGCTGGCAAGCAGCTCTGATGCACAGAACAACATCACATAAAGTAAGACATGCAAAAGAAAAACCATAGTTATCAGTTTCAGAGAAAAACACCACCACCACCACCATCAGGCAAAATACCAATGCTAATATTTGCTGTGTTGGTCCAAGTGTTCTCTTTCTGCTAAATTAAACAACTTTCTCTTGGCAGGTGAGTCTTCATTTGGAGGAAAAGGCTTGTTGTTTTTCCACACATGTCTCTTATGACTGTTTTATCATCTTAACTAGGCTTATTTTATTTGTTACAAATCAGCAACAAAACTTTCAGACATCTATTTTGGATTTTAAAGCATTTCTGCTGAAAAACAAACTGATTCAGTGTCTCTTAAAGTGCAAGAGCCAGAGAGAGCTGCCCGATTAATGATAATGTTTACATTCAAATGCACAGGTGAATTTGTGCACTGAGGGGTCTGGCAGAGTGTTGTGAAAGGAGGATGGAGCAGAGTGGAGGGACAGACAAATCCTGCACTGGAGGAGAGTGCAGACCCGGCCCTCTGGAGCAATAAACACCCAGATTCACACCAAAACCTGCTCTGATATGAAGTTGTTTCCTGGCAAGATGACAGTTCAGTTTACTTTTAAACTGTTAAAAAATAGATGTATATTTATTTCAACCAGAAGGTGATGCTGACATGTGCTGTAATTGGTTTCTCTTGGTTGACTGCTTACTCAAGTGGGAATGTACTTCACTTCATGAACGTACAGAGAAGGGAGAAAAAAACTAAGAGGAAACAGCTTCAAGTCCAGCAGCCTCGTGAGTAAAGAGTTCAATAAGAGGCCAAATAAAAACAAACACACACTATAAGTGCTGCTGCTCCAGCTACAGCTGATGTAAAATTTGCTGGCTGTTAAGGCCAATAAACACAATATATCCTGCTGTTTAACTTGCACAAATAACACACTGCAAAAATCCCTTTTTAGGGTAATGACATCACAAAAAAAGACGATGTCAGTCACTAAAAAACCCCAAAAGAAGCTTGAAAAAAATAAAAATTAGCATAGAGCCCTAAAGCACACACTGATGTAATCCTCAAGATTATCATCCCTGCTCATCAGAAAAACATTTCTGATAAAAATCGAGACATATGAAACAGTGCTTTTAAACGAAGTTGTGTATGCTTGCCTTGAACACGATAAAATATTCGTTTGCAAACGAAATTCAAGTTATACGGGTTTCTAATGTTTTCTTTCTGTCTGCGGAGCAAGTGAGACAGGCTTTTTTAATCCAGTGCATAACCTAAACTCATCGGTTTTTAAATGTTAATGAATTTCGATTACATGACTGGGCAGTAGATGCAACGTGTGATATACCCGTCTCTGTGCACAAACGGCTGACAGTTGGATGTTGAAAGTCAACCGTTTCCAAGAATTCTCCCAGCAGGTGTGAAAAAATAATGAGCAGCTGAGGAGGAGAAGGAGACGAGGCAGATAAATAAATATCACCTGCCTGGAGGAAAGGCAAGAGAAGTCAATCATATCTGATCATCAAAGGCTGGTGTCAATCATATCATAACAGGAGGAAAATAAACAAAAAACTCTTTACAGCATTTGGATTTTTAAGGTAACATGCAAGAAAATTTAGAGAGCTTTTTTACTGATATGCTTGAATTTTTCTTCATTAAACTCAACCCGGACCGGCGTCATTAACACAAGATTAATTGATTTTTATAGTCATTTATTTATTTTTTTAACTGATACCAAATTGACAGCCTCTTCACAACAAAAATCATATCACAACAGCTCTTTTGAAATAAGGGTCATGGGAAAAACACTGTTAGTTGCTCTGATCCCCTCTGCTCACGATCAATCCAAACTCTCAGGGTAGCAAGCCCCCTTATCAAGTGTCTCTCCCTGCACATTGCAATAAAAAAAGAAAATGTGACCTTGTTTTCCCATTAAGACTGTTATCTTGATGTGTTCATGGCATGTGCATATGAGTGGATAACCCAAGCCATTTAGGTCAGTGTCTTCCGCTACCAACTCCCTTTCAACAGGAGAGCTTTGTCAGATTTCCTCCAGAGAAGCAAGAATCTATGAGTGTGTTGACACTGACCTTCATTTGAAGGAAAGATAGTTGACAGATAGATGCAAGACAGTTTGTGGAGGTGGATGAAAAAAAGCCAATGAAAGTGGAATTATTCATTAATTCAGTAATTATTTTTATAGATTTACTGTGAGAGAGTTTTGACTAATGGCTTCATTTGCAGCTGTATATTAGTCACACAGGAACTATCAGGATAGTCATTAAAAAAAAAACAACCATCTCTCCCAAGTCTGTTATTTTTCTACACAGTGTCGATACCTGTTTCATGTAGGCATAACACATGGTCTCAGCTACACGTTTCCCCTCATCGTAGCATGCTCGAGGACCAATCGGGTTCACATGGCCCCAGTACTCCTCATTTTGTGGGTGAACCTCTGGATCTGGAACACAAACATTTCAGACATTGTTTTTTTGATTCAGTTTCTGCACAGAAAGTCAAACAAAGTTGACAGATAGAAGATAGAAGATAGAATAGTAGTCTTCCATCTTTATAACCCAGACAGATCAACGTAAACACTTAACTGGAACAATAAACAAATTGTTTATGGGATAAACCTCTCTTCTCTTATTCAGACTCACTTTGAGTGCTTGGGACAAATATTTCAGCAGCAAAAAAAGATATTGATTTATCAAAAGTCCTGCATCTGATAAAGGGTAACCATAATTGCTGTGCCGCTAAATTGAGACCCTTGGACAAATCAACCCTTCATAATTGTGCAGCTGTCCATGTGTGACTGGCTTTAATTAAACACAGGCAATCACAAAGAGTGACAGATGTGGCAGGCAGTTGGCCTCCTGAAATTATAAAGACTGTGGTCATATTTGGGAAAGTTTTTGCACATGATAATTGCCCTAGAACTCTTGACTGGTTTTAAAGAGGGCTGCTGGACAGTTCTTACATATAAGATTTGTTCCTAAATAATACCACTGCACACGCATTAAGTGTTCAGTCCAACAGTTCTGGTTATTTGTAGGGCTGGGCGATATGGCCTAAAAAAAAATCTCAGATTTTTTCACAAAAAAACCCAATTCACGGTTTCAATCTATTTTTTTCACCCCCTAACCTAAAATCAATTTGCATATCACAAAGAAATTGTTCAAAACAAGTTTCAATTTTATTTTGTTTAAATTTTCCCTTCTAGGGGTTTAAGTTGCATAAAGAAGCCACAAAAAAAGAGATGGCAAGCCCTGCCTGCCATTATAAACAGTGACAATGTAACTTTTCAGTAAGCTTTATCTAGTTTGCTGTTTGTTTTGTGTCTGACGCCACAAACCGAAACCAATTCCAAATAAGTGAAGATACGGTTACTTTCTTCGGAGTGAGATCTGCACCACTCTGTTGTTTGTGTATGAAGCATGGGGGGGGGGGGGGGGGGGGGGGGGGGC
>JAPZDZ010000005.1:7492627-7503735 GCA_029783805.1 Acanthurus tennentii
TGTCACAGCTCAACTATCATTGACAAAATGCCTGTGTTTTGTTACATAATGTATGTGTACGTGACAGTGCAATTACAGTGTAGTCTGCTACTGACAGCTTGTGCTTAACACAGTGCCAGACCTGGAGTAGGGAGACAGTGAAAGTCCACTGTGAGAATCAAGCGGCAGTGAGTTTGTTCTAATTATAAGATGACAAGTTTACAATAAAAGAATAATCCCTTTTTATTTTATTTTATGTTTTATCAACAGAGAATATCCATGTCAATGATATCCTGATTCTGCTTACCGGAAAGCAGCATGAAGAGGAAAATTGCCTTTTTTTGTCAAGCACTACAAACTCTCAACAGGGTTGGTTAATTAATCAGGTAAAAAAAAAATAGAAGGGCTCCTGCTTGTAAGGCTCACATTTACCATGTTCAGTAAACAAGATCATTAGACTTCCCACTCCTCCCACAAAATATGACTTCAAGGGGTGAGTAACACAGAGGGACACCACTGAATTCTGATTGAGGTTTTCTGTGCATTTACACTTTACCATTCAAAACACAATGAAAACGAAAATTTATGTAAGAGCCATCTTCTCTAATTGAATGGAGTACAGTGTTTTCTAGACACGTGAATTGAGTGACAGTGTACTATGTAATAGAGAAATGATTTACTGTACCTCATGTTCGTGTATGTTCCCCAGACAGCTGAAAAAAAGAAAGATAAAACTTGTCTCAAAAATTCCAGCATAATGAATTCAAAGTGCATGGTAACAGCAGTCTCACACTCCGCAATACCTGTCTGTCTTACAAAGCAAAAGGACAACACTGCTGAAATAAGCCAAGAGAGGAAAAGAATGGATAAATGGATTGTCAGTCATATGGCTGTAAACCATTTTCAGTCTTTCAGCTTACATACATAAAGGGATGTTGGCTTTTTTATTACATTCTTACATTTTATTGGCTGAAACTTAACACTTATCAGATAAATAAGGAAATTCAAAATTCCCCAACTGAAACAAGAAGAAAGTACAGAACAATTGCTGGTTAAATCTTATTTTTAAATCTGGTTCGGTTCCTGAGCTACTGTTTGCAATTCCCACTTGTAGCAACAAAATATGACTTCTTGAAAAAGACAACTGATTGTGGAGTCTCTCTCTAAGGTCATCTCACTAGAAATTCACATTTTACTGTTTTTCAGTTCTGACTTGATCGTATTTGTTATTTTTTTAAATACCTGCAGACACACAGAGGTGTGGTCTAAGCAATATCCATTTGTTAAGGTTCAGGTAATCTGCTCTACCATGTAAAAATTTATATTGTTTTTAATAATTTTTCTTTTTCTTACAGGGCTTTCATTTACAAGCAGATACAAGCTGCTGAAATTATTTTCCTTCTCAGTGTGGCTGGAGCTCGCCAAGGCTGTTATTTTGCTTATACATCTTATCTACTTTGGTGATTTGTTTCATCTTATGTTGAAGTAGCAATTAGTCCACTTCTGAAGCCTACTGTTGGTTGTTGCACCCATGATCTTTCCTGGTTAATTAGGGTCTATTGAGTCAATAGGAAGAAAGACTGGTTTATATATTATTAATTGAAAATCAGGTGTATACACAGGAATTAAGAAGAATTAATGATTAGGTTTAGGCATAAAGACTCACAAGTGGAGTGATCATTTTCCAATAGTGTTTTAGTGTTGGATTTTTTAACGCAGTTGTAGCCTCAGGTATTAACTAATTTAACAGCAACATCATATACCAACCAAGCCCTCCACCTACGACGACGAGATATATCTAAAATAGTATTTGTACCTGACTACAATTTCTTTAAAGCAGGTACTTTATAGTGATTATAGTAAAGAATTCTCCTCTATCACACAAAACACATAATGATATTGTTTCAACATTAGTTATATTTTAGAAGTAACTCAGTACACTCAAAACCCCAGGCCAGGGGTCACATCAACCCAACATTTTACTCAACTGACAGAATTTCTTTTGCAATGACAGAAAAATCAAAAGGCTGTCTGTCATTTTAACAGAACATTACTAGATACAATAATTACTCATAGCTAGAGTAAAAATAAAATTAAGAGGAGAGCTTATCTTCTTGTGAAATACCTGACATTTTTGCCATATTCAGTCAAAAACAGTTCTTCAAATATAAATCAAAGTGGTAAAATGTATTAAGTTACCATATCACTTGATAGAGAAAAAAGAACATCATGCATTTTAAGAACACCATGTTCAGAACTCAACCACAACACAGTCTTCAAAACAACTACTCTGTTTAGCAGAGCAGACCAAACATTACTGTGAGAACAAAAATGTAAAAAAATTTTAAAGGTGGTTGTGTGAGAGTCTGGCTAGTTAGTTGTGGTAAGCTTGTACTATGCCTGCAAGGTGCAACCCCCAAAAATTGTTACAACCATTTTGTTACATGTCTAATACCATTAAAGCATTAAAGCAGCTACTTTCATCAATGATTTAGCTGTTAACCATTTTAAGGTTAAAAGTTAGGTTCTATACATGTAAGAAAATAGTCAAAATTGACCTGTTGAAATTGTTACATTACATTACACCAGCACTCCAAGACCTAATTTTATTCAATTAATAATGACAGCCTACTACACATCGTCAAGCAGCAAAACCTCACATATAAGAGGCAGAAAGCAGTGAATAGTTGTATGTCTTATTAAATATGTAATTAGCAATTAACCAGTCAGCAGAATTTTGGTTCATCATTTTTCTATAGACAAACTAATCCAGTTTTGACTTTTAGGGATGAGTGACTTTAGTGACTTTCTTCAGATGTAGAGATAAGCTTCATCACAGATTACATAAAAATAGGAGTCGCTTAAAAATGGGATGGAGCATCCTCCTGAAACACTCATAGGAAAACATACCTAAACTACAAATCATTTTTACTATGTGACGAGCTGAATTTCTCAACAGTGGCTTAACCAGGAGTATGTCCTAGTCATTTTTAATGCATGTGCAACCAGTCTGACAAGTCTTGAAAGGTTTCATTGTTGGAGGCAGGCCACCTAACAGTATGTTGTCACAGTCTGAACTACTTACACAATTTACAGTGTGATTGTCTTGGCTTTAAATAGAGTCTCAGTTGTGAGGATAGTTTGACAGGTGAAACACATTCTTGGTGTACTTACAGGCAATGTAGGCGATCAAAGCGAGGGCAAAAAGTAGCTTCATCATTCTTCTGTTTAATCCTGATATCAGCCAGATGACCCGCTTCATCATCCGCTAAATGCAACAGGACGAGGCGACCAACGAGCCACACGACTAAGCCCAGTTATAGCATTTTGAGTCACTACTGTTCATGTCCTAACTTAGAGTCGCCCGGATGTTTTGGTTATATTGGGTAAACTGTCAATGACTTGGTAAATCCTGTTCACATAGACTGTAACAAGCTCGATAGGACAGGGAAGCTAGCTGCCCCTGCTACGTCAACACCAAGCAGGAGCAGTTTACGTGGCTAGCAGGGTACAAACAGGTAGTGAACAGTATCAGGTGGGAAACTAGCCTCAGGAGTGTCAACATCCACAACTACATATAAACTTATTTATCAACGCCATTTAACCCTTGGCTAAACAAACAACATTATTAGCTGCAACACGTGGCCATCACGAGCACGGCTGTCTTTAAGAAATGTTTACAAACTGCGTCAACGCCTCAATAACATTTAACTGTGAAGCCAGATGGTTAGCCGTTAGCACCACATTAGCAATCGGCTACAGCTAGCAAGCGAGCTACTAAACTGACAGCGTATTTCTCATCCGTTGTTAGCTGCCTCTAAAATACAACAGACGCGAACTGTGCCTCACATTAACATGTTAAGTTCCGTGAAAATAAAACAGCTGTTAATTTTAACGGTGGACAAATGCAAACATGTCGGAGTTTGCTCTTCTCGGTTGGGCCGAGGAATAGCAAGCCGATGAGCGATTAGTCATTGCTCGATTTAGCAGCCTGACCTTTTCTGCAGAGACTGTGTGACGTTCATTTGGCTTGGCCATGCCACGAATAATAATGCACGTTTTGTTTAATTAGGGCTCATTTGCTTCTCTAAGGATGTGACGAATGATAGACTGACAGAATAATATTGTATTAAACCCACACTGGTTTTATTATGGCGTAGTTTTTAATTTGCTAAATAATTTATTTTTAACAGAAACACAATGGCTTATTCATTCCATCACACGAAACTTTCCATACTGCATTAACATAACTGTGTTTTGTACCTTGCGGATTTTTCAGGTCTGATTACCATAACCTGTTTAACGTTGTACGATTTGTGTGCGGGAATTTATGAGTAAATTTACTGACTGTGAATTTGTTAATGCTACAGGCACTATTGAAAGACAACTTTGGGACAGCAAAACTGTCATGGTTATAAAATGTAATATAACCTTAAGAGACTCATTAGCAAGTGAGAAATGCTCCCGGTGTGATCTGGCTTTTAATGCCACATCATACATCTTAACTGAAAGTTTGTAAATTTAGGATACATTAAAAAAGGCCTGACTGGGTTCTCCACAATAAAAACATGCACATCGAAAAAACTTCTTGCAACAAGAAGAGTCTCTATTAACGAGTTTCTAGTAACTATTATGTAGGGGGAAGTAACTATTCAATATTCAACAATCCAGTATCATTACTACAAACTACAATAAGTGATTGTTATCTTTAAGATTCTCCTTTAATTTTGAAACTCATAGATATGGCCGTGTCACTGTGCCAGCATCAGGCAGATGACTTGTGAGATGCCTGCTTAAGAGTATTCAATGGAAATAGCAGCCTAATGACAAATGATGAACACTCATAGACATCCTTAAAAGAACTCTTTGGGTTTTGATTACATGTAAAACCTAAAACTCTTTCAACATCATACAAATTCCTTGTTTCCCTACAGCTCTTGTATTATCCTGTGTAGGAGAGCAACTTTAATTTAAATAAACAAATAATAAGGTAAAGACAGAGACCAGCTGGCGTAAACATTCCACCACTTTACATTCCTAAGGATGCAACAGCTTGTGACTTGGCCAAAACAAACAAATGCATAGCCCAAAGATTTATTGTATGTGAGACTGACATAATGTCCAAACACAGCAATAATCCACCGAGGAGACATTGTGGAAAGAAAGGAAAAGATAAACAGAAAAATTAAACTTTTCTTTCTCTAGATTTATTACACAGCACGGATTACTGAATGTTATCAAAAGTGATTTAAAATCACAAGGCTGTGCAGCCATTCTGGCATACTCTTATGTAAAGGTATGCGATGCAGAAAATGTCAGTTGCTGCAGACTTTGCCCCTCCCACCGGGTTCAGTAGAAGTTTACAGTCAGACTCTGAAGGGTTGAACCTGCTAGTAAGTAAACGCAAAACTAAATCACTGAATTTAAAGCTGTAAACATGATATATAAACAGAACTACCACTTGCACTGAGTCTCCAATGATTAACTCATTAGATAAGTTTTACTGTGGCTTTTATGGTTTTAATTTGCAGCCACTTTAAATGGTTCCCCTAACTTTGCATCTGGTGCCATCTTGAGGTCAAAGTTTTCAACTATCCATCAAATTTTTGTAACATTTTGGGTGGAATGACACAAAATTTTGTACATGAACCTTGAGGAGCTCTTATGACAGTTTAGCACCATAGAGAGGTCAGAATGTGCTGTCCTTACAGCTCTTGGACAGATTTCAATGGTATTTGGTGCACACATTAATGTCCATCTCAAGATCTATTATAATAACTTTGGTGATTGCCTCATTTTTCATCCAGCCTCAGCATGAGAACAAACTTTTAACTTATCAGATACTTTGGTTAAGGCAAAAGATATATTAGCAAATAATAACATGCTGCCACGATAAATTATAATGCTGTCCAATGGAAACAATACTCTCTTATCATCAACATGTCAGCTTTGTCATTATAAGCATCCACTGTGCCCACATAGAACCTCACAGAGCTGCTCGCTCTGTGATTATAAAGTGTGGTCTAGACTTTCTCTATATGTAAAGTGTCTTGAGACAACTAAAAATAAAATAAAATTTAATAAAATCTATATATTTTTTCTATTTTTTTCTCCTCCTTTGTATTGGGATGACATCAAACTCTAAGAGACAGACATAAGCACAAGCATTAAGCATTAAAATCTGACTAATGAGAAATAGTATAAGTGAGATTCATTCTGGTAAGAGTACAAGAGTAACACAGGTCTCCCAATACTGTAGATGCAGCAATTTTTTTTAACGGTGCAACCAACTCAACAAATTCCTGAAACAGGTAATTGACCATTTTCTCCTAAAAAGAAGTTGAGCACTTTGAGTCACTTAATTGAAAGAAAGTGCATTTATGTTGAGAAACAGCTCTGTGATGTAACATATCTGTTCTGTTGAATGTCCTATTTCAAGACCGTAAAAAAGTGCTCACAAAATGACATCCAGTAAATAACAAATGAGAATGAGCCACCAGTTGCAGATTAAATATCAGAAGAAGGGGGATAACGTTTCATTATTTTACACTATCTCTGTCTTTTTGCTTTCTGTTTTTATCCCGTTTTGATGTGATTATATCATTTGCTGGTAAAATCTCTGAGAGAGGATTTGCAGAACAACCCGTCTGTCAGGGGAGGTGTTAAGTAATGGACCATCTGACAGCTGTTTATACTGGGGATTTAAATGAAAACAGCCAACACAGAGCTAAACTACTGTCTTAACCATCTTATTTAGGGGCTCTTGAAATTAAAAACAGACTTGAAAACTAAATAATAAGATAATCTATTGGGGAACTACAACTATGATTAAATTCAACCAACCACTTTGCAATAGTTGGACTTGCATTTGTGAATTGTGACAGGGTTATTGCACCCACGATAAAGTGAATCCTGGTAGAAGATACCGCTGCTATAAAACTGAGTCAACTGTGAAAAAGAAACTTTGAGTAGATTAAGAAAAATAATGTTATATCATGACAACATACTTGATATGGAATTATGTACAGACATTCATGATCTCCAGAGGATGAATTTAACTAACTTTAAATAATAGTTTTAAAAGGACTTTTACTCAAGCACCAACATGAAAGAGAGTGTAGAAATTTTAAGACTGTGAACATACACTATCTCACATTTTCACATAAAAATGACTTGTATTGTGTTGAGTTGTGTTGTTAAAGTAAAAATTCCAAGGACTTTTTCTGCAAAAATCAAAAAAGTTTATTTCTGTCAAATTTTTCTCACAATTTTTTTAAAAATCCATCTTTGTGAGTATTTCTCCTTTGCCAAGATGAGCCATCCACCTGACAGATGTACCATACAAGACACCAAAAAAAAAAAAAAAAAAGCGTGTATATTGCACAGGTTTTTCTTTGGCTGCCTTCAATCAAATGACCATTCTAAAATGTCTGCTTTTTAATTGCATAACCCAATGGCACAAATGTTGTTGTACATAAACTAAATGTCAATTCCACTTCTATAAGCCATCTGCAGTTTTGTTTCAGAGAATTTGGCAGTGAATCCAACTGGCCCCCACAACAGCACACCATGTGTAAACACGCCAGCCCAGGACCTCCACATCCTGCTGCTGTGACTGCATGTTCACCGGAGAGCAGCAACCTGTGCAGCTAATGAGACAGTAGTCTTGGACAACCAAAAAAAATTCTGCATAAATTGTCAGAAAATGTCACAGGAAGCTCATCTGTGTGCTTGTTGTGATTACCAAAGTCTTGATCTGTTTTTCCTCATTACTAACATGAGTGGCAAATGTTTACATGTGATGGCACCTGGCACATTGGAGTGTTTGTGATCTCTTCATGGTGGATTCCTTATTTTACCGTACTGTGCAGATGGCTGACAGTGTGAGCAGCGCCATGTGGGTGAGCAGGTTGCTACTGTCAGTGTTGTCAACAGTGTGCCCCATAGTGGTACTGGGGTCATGGTATGAGCAGGGATTAGCTACAGCAAAAGAGAGCTGGTGCATTTTAAGGATGAAATTTTAAATGCATAGAGATTGTGATTAGATACAAAGGCCCATATTAATGTTAATCCTCCACCATAGTTCCACAGTTGCTTCATGTTACTGTGTGATAATGAATGGTCTCTTGATGTGAGGATCTCTGTACAATTCCTAAAAAAAAACACCTCTGTGTTTGCATGGCCTGCAAACATGTCAGTCATTGAGCACACTGGGGGTTCTCTGGATCTGCACATATGACAGCCTCTTCCAATTACTGGCGATATCCTGCAGCTTCGCACAGTGATTGAAGAGAAGTGGACCAACACTGCACAAGTCACAATCAACAGCCTGATCCACTCCATATGAAAGAGATGCATCACGCTGAATGAAACAAATGGTGGTCACACAAGATATTGACAAGGCCTCGTCCCTTGAAAAATCAATAATATGAAGTCCATAATTCAGTGATCAATAAATGTCTCCTTTTAAGATAAACTGTGCATATTAGAGTGCCCTCTTATTGTGAACAGCCAAAGGCACACCTGAATAATAATCATGACGTCTTAACATTTCATCATCGTGCTATGTCACACCTGTTGGATGGATGGGTTATTGTGGCTATGAAGACGTGCTTACCAATGCAGATTTGACCAAATTTGTCCTCAAATTAGAGAAAACTAAGTGAACCAACTCTATGATCATGTACTTGTGAGCCAAAACAAAGTGTCGCCTTTCTATTTTTGTTGAGTGTGAATATCTTACCTTGAGGTTGAAACTGTGAAGTGGAAAAGTTTACTTAAAATTGATTAAAGAATATCAATACAGTTTTATTAATGATTTTCTAAATATTTTATAAAATCTTAACCAGAAAACATTAACAACATCTGTGTTTGGGCTTTGTTTTGAGGACTGTCGCATTATAAAAATAACCAAACAGTGATAAAGAACAACAGCACATATGTGGACATGCAGTCGGATCAAAAGGGTTGTACCAGAGATGTGACGATAGCACATTCACAGATTGCTTGCAGGCCAACAGATGCTGCCTCAATGACTTAAAGAGACAAACAGAAGCAAGTGTCCTTTTTTAATTCAGTTTTTAACAAATAATCATTACATGCCTGAAACATGCCGAAATATAGAGATTACCGTCCCCGAGTGTACAGAGGTCTGAGACTCAGCATAGTCACTTATCTACTGCTTAATTTGTGTTGTTTGTCATAAATGTTTCCACCATTTGCAGGATCTTTACTCACTAAAATGTACCAGATTATGTATATTTTAAAATCAGAAGTATTGAGGAAGTATTGAACACAGTAAATCGTTTTCCTATCATGGTCTACAAATTTCTCCTCACAGCACAGAAGAGCTAAACATCATGTTAATTTATCTAAATGCCTCAGGCTAAGTTACTGCAGCAGGCTATGCTGCATTGCTGTGCTATTAGGTTGTGCTTAGCTTGCAGCTGTGATTGCGACATATTTAAAATGCACAAGGTCTTTAAAATGCTATCAAAAGATGGCAGCTCTTATGAAACCGTGTGCTCTCAGTTAAGGCAACAACAATGGTACAATCTGTTGCTTTGAATTGCTTCAAATCATTGCTTTAAAAAATTGTCTTCAACAGTGAACATATGCTGTCATTCCCACCAGGAAGCTTGATTTTACAGAAAATAGAGTTATCAGCAGTCGACACATTTCTCGACATGATTTATTTCGTTAAACTCCAGGTTATGACTGCATTCATTGCACAGAGCTTTATTCATTTTAAAAGCCAGGACAGAACAGTAAGAGATGGAATGGACATGTAATTGTGTGGATCTGAAGTTTGAGTTGAGTGGATTTGAAGTGCTCTTATGAGTGGTCAAAAATGAGTAATATAAAGTGAAGTCTGACATTTAAGGGTGTTAGTTTTTCATGACCATCATCTAAAGTTATGATCTAAGATCTTCAACACTTCGACACAATATCAGTCAAAAATTAGCCAGACCTGACAGACAGGTGTGAACATGGAGGATAAAACGTTAATTGTTTTACCCCATGTAGTGTGTCATCATGGGTGACAACCAATGCAGCATTTGAATTGCCTCATGATGTCCTAAAAAGTCAAGTTTGTCAGATTTTTTTGCCCAATATGACTTATTTAACACCCTTTTTTTTTCCGGCAAAATGGAAGGTAACACTGTATTGACATTTTTGATTCCAGCAAACGACTTCTGGTGAGAAACACTTTGCCATAGCTAAGAGACTATTTCTACTTAAGAGTAGAGTGTACTGATGGAGTGGTCCATCACTAATTGCAATGACAATCACCTGAAGCTCAATATCAGCAAAACCTGAAAGCACAATGACTACAGCTGCTGTCATGCACAACCCAGAGACCCCATAAACTATTACTAAACCTAAACTGTGACTTTTCCATATGTTAATTGTTAATGCTGAGATACTTATATAAGTCATTACAAAGTCTTTTTCCATTATACATAGATACAGAGATAACATACTATTTGTTAAGATTTTGATCAAATGACTTGTTGGTCTTTTCCCGGCTCACAAAAAGGAATTCCTGGACTTTGTACCCTGTTGTTTCTTTTTTATTTCTTAATGCTGAGTGGTTCAAACACTTTTGTAAAGGCAAACACTTTTTGGACAATCTCTTCTCAAAGGCTTTCACAGTGTGACACTTGTCCATCTACACCTGGAGTGACAGAACTATTTGTGTGAAAGATGAAAAAAGGGAGCCCAAGGGACAGTCGATAAAGTGAGCTTGCTTGTCAGGTTGTCGCTTTTAGAAAGTTACAGAAATTATCTGACACAACAGCCCAAAATTGGACACCAGAGAAGAGTGCAGGATGGAGGTTCAGATGGTTTTTGTAAGATGTGACAAGTGATCTGTTTGAAACAGACTAAGCCCTTTAGCAATATAAATAATTATATTACACCCAAAACTGAACCTGCCAAATTAAAAGAATGGGAAAGATGATAAAAGTACAAAAAGTAAAAGGGATTTATTCAAATTCTGAGCATTTTTAGTCAAAGTGGTGAAGACATTCACTTTGTTTTCTGTTGTCTGTTTGCATGTTTTCTTATGATGAAGTGCATTGAGCCCTCAAGGCTGCTGCACCACACACACACACACACACACACAC
>JAPZDZ010000005.1:7505152-7515730 GCA_029783805.1 Acanthurus tennentii
AACTACACTTTTATAGCTTATGCTAATTTTTGTTTACTTTTTCTGTAAGTTAAACTATGAAAATATATGAATAAAAAATGAACAGATTTGAAATATGTTGTTGCTGTTTTTCAGTTTTACCCACAATAGGCTACATGCCCGAATATCAAAGGGATTTACCTCAGCATATAAAACAAATAAATTGTGGCCCATACACATACTGACTGTCTAACAAGCCTATTTAACATTTGGTAAACAAGCCATAAAATAGTTCAACAAACCCTACATTACCATAAGCCTGTAGTATTTTCTTGTAATCAACAGTCAACATATCTGTATTGGTATCTGCAGTAATATGAGCCTGAACGATTTGCTCAACCAGTGTAGGATACATACCGATATTCCTAATTGTTCTCACTGTCAACAAATCCCAAACTATCTTAATAACAAGTATTGTCTGTGAGGCCACTGGTTGATACTGGTTGATTTGCAGCACAAACCAATGGGTAGGACTGTAAAAAGGAACTAATACATATTTCATTATCCTTTGATTGCATTTCTTGACAATAAGAAATAAATAGAGTAGCTTTACCCTTTAATGCACATAATTAGTATGTTCATATAACCATCCCAGACGTTTGTACTTGCACAAGCATTTTCAAGATGGATTCCTGCTGGTCAGGTCTTCACTTAGAAAGCTCTGTCTGGTTTAGATCTGCATATTATGGGTTTTGCACTACAAAATTTGATTCTGATGAAAGTTTTTAACCGCATGCTGATCATATTGTTTGTGTTGCTGTAACCCTGCTGTAGTCAGGGGATCACATTTACTGGGTCCACTTGACTCATGTTGTACCAGCTACTTCAAAAACTGCTTATTTCTGGGACTCCTGTAGAGACTCAGACCCAGTGCCACAGTCAAACAAATAGGAAGTATTGGACACTTACATCGCCTCCACTCCCAAAGACATCACACTGAACTCTGCAGACAGTTCTAAATTTGGCTCTTGTTGTTTTGCGGATGAATTAATGCTAGCAGATAACCTGCACCACCCTCATGCATGTTCATTTATTTTCCTTTTTGTGTGGTTTGCATGAATTGTTTCCTTGTTTCCTTTTGTCTTCATCATCACTCAAATACATGTACCATTGTGTTTGTTTAACTCTCCTCTAATGTTTGTCTTCATATCCTCTGACAATAATAGTTTTGCCTCGATGTTTGGTTTTGCTTCTGTTCATTCTCCAGCTGTGCTTTGTTATCCCCCCCCCCAAAAAAAGAGTGCTCTGATAGAGAGGAATTGCCATTTTATTGAAAAATGCTATCATATGTCATACTGTGTTTTTCAAATCGGTGGGTGTTCATTCTGTCTTAGTTCCCCTCTGGGTGCTTGCATTGTGGCGATAGCTTTAGCCAGTGTAAAAAGGCTTGACTCAGCATGGTGTTGAAGCTGGAGAAACAGCTCATCTGTGCTGCTGTGCAGTGATTCAGTCAGATACCAGACACTGGTAGACACCTGCAGACTCTTTACTTTCAGGGTTGGTCAAGAAACTGCACATTGAGGAGACACTGATTGTACAAACACATTCAGCTTGCTTTCATATCTGTAGAAAAATGAAGCCAACTAAAGCAATATATGCATTGCACACTGCATATCATACCTTTGACATTCTAAAAAAAACATACATCAGTGGGTGTGTCTGCAAATACTTTCATTAAAAATTCAAATAAATGATACAGGGCAAATGCTATTTCCATTTCAAAATAAAGTATTAACAAATGAATGGAACATTACAAAAATAATTTGCTGTAATGTGTCTTATTTGTTATATTGCTTACCACTTCCATACATACTCCAGTTCTATTAAATTTATTTGCTTGGAGTCAAACTATTTTACTCTTTAAAATTGATCAAATCATAATACACATAAAAACAATAAGTGTCTTTGACAAAAGTGCTCTTGTACTTGATCGCAGCGCTGACATCATGATTAACATGCCCACAAACATCCAACACTCATATATTGTTCTCCTCTGCCTGTGGCCTTTCCAAATCATCTGTTTCACATGCACATGGACGCATGGCTACACTTATATAATCAAGGCTTTTGTTAAACAGCAAACGATCATATAACTGCCTGACTTACATTATTCATTTTGTCCGTTTATCTTCCTGCCAACATCCCCACCCTGTTGTCTTTTCATAGATGAGATAGCAGAGCAGCTTTTTCTATACGTCACTGCCAGAGCACAACCTCACGCATCATCTGTAATATCATCATTGATCACCAGTTGTTCTTGGTCTGCCGGAGACAAGGATCGGAGATCACATATTAAAAAGCCTCATAATGGACGAAATTCATATTGTGGGGGGCAGTAAAAGCATTGAAGCCCCTCTGAGTTTTCTAAATGTCAAATTTCAACCTCAGTGTAATTGCTTGTCTTTTTAGTAAATAACCTTTTCCTGTCTATTTACCTTTGGTTCTCTAAAGGAAAACAGCATGCCAGAAAAAGCAGGATGACTCAAACCCATTTAAACACAACAACATGTAATTTCTGCCACTAGAAGTCTCTCAATGGAAATGATGATCATCAACAAGCAACAGGCCACAAAATTAAATTCACAAGAACCTTTGAGATTTTTGAGATTTCTCTGAGTTTGAACACAGGTGGAAACATTTAGGATGATGTCAAGTACTCAATCAACAAAAATATGACAAAAATATAGTTGTTTCTAGTTGTTTTTAGTCCTTTTATTATTGAAATGTTTGGAGGCAGAACACGATGGTACTGATACTATAATTGATTTCTTAAAGTTGCATGGAACAAGGCAATGCTCCAGTGACAAGTTGCACGAGTCTGTGAACACGGGGGCAAGCTGCTAAGAACATAATCTAACAGCTCTAACAGGGAAAACTGCCGACTGGTCCGGTGAACCTCCTCACCTTGGACCGGACCTTACAGACCTCCTGAAGTGACACAGTCGGATCACTCTGATCACTGGGGTTAAAGGGTATAAAGACAGGAGACTCAGTATTTACAGCATCAGTATTAGGATGCAAAGGAGACACATAATAAGTTAAAAAAAAATACAGAAAACAAACAGAGTATTTATGATGTAAAAAACATAGAGGGAGATTAGGGGAAACCACTTAGTAATGGGAAACTATTGTCAAGTCCACTGCATGAATGTGTTTAAAACAACAGCTTGCTCTGCAGCACAAGTACGTGGTTTCAACCACCTGTTGTCTTTCTACTTGGTTTTTACTTTCTCTATCCTCCATTCTCTCTCTCTCTGTTCTATCTGTCAAATGGCACTCATAACAACCAGAAAGAACATTTATAATGTAGTAGGTGGGAAAAATAATGAGAATCTAAAACATTATCCAAAATGAATATTGGATTCCTGTGGACAATCAAAAAAACTTATTAAGAGCTATCTGCCTAGTTCACTCATTTAAGTGCAGCTCAGCATGAGAGTCATTACTGCTTTTGCTGTTATTTTCATACACTCTTTGTTCACTCCTTTTCTCAAACCCTTTTTTACACAGAGATGCTGGAAAAGTGGGTCACACACTTAGCGTGTTGTCAAAACGTTACACAGGTGTGATGGCAGCACATTATTCCCAGCTTGATGGGGCTTTTGTGTCACCTTTAGCTTTTCTGCTGGGCTTCTCCCACTACCGTGCACACACGCTGAGCCAAGCAGAGGAGAGAAGGAAGAAATTTCACAAGCTTAAGACAAAAAGAGAGGCTAAAGTCACTGGTGTTTGACACTAAAATGTTATCATCCTAGCAGCCTTCCTGCCAAAAAGTCTTAGGTAACTGTGGTAGCTACATTTTCTGCGATGAGGTTGATTTAATTATTTATTTTATTCATACTTAACTTTCGCCCAACAAGAAGAAAACATCCACAGACCTGAAAGTCGATTAATCGTTTCAGTTATCACTAAAAGTGAGTGAGTCAACAAAGAAAATTATGGCTGCAACTAACCATGTTTTTGATAGTAGAATCTATCTTTCAAATTAATCTATCAAAACCACAAAAAAACAGAAATATCAAGCAACCAAATATGTCATATAATCGAAAATGATCAAATAATCAAAAAACATAGCATATTTGAAAAAAAGTTGATTAACAAATAACCACTGAATAAATTGAGAATCATTATTCATTTGTCAGATGCTTTTACCATCAAATAGTTGATATTGCCAAATAACCCAAAATCTTGCTGTGATCCTGCTGTGATGGTGCTGCCATGGCGACACTATTTACTTCCTTGCCATTATGTGATGTTTGGTGCCCAATGACATCACCAACAAATCAACAATTAAATTTGTTTACAACTAATTCCTAATTAGTTTTTGTGAATAACCTTGATTACAACAATACAACACATGCAAACTGACTGCAGATGTAATCTGTGTCTTCAGGAAGATGAACCCACAGTGAAACAACACAAGTCATTGTAATAGCATACTTGTATGTTGTATTTTGAATGTAAATTGTGACATTTTAACAGAAGGCATCTGTGTGCAAGAACAATTCAGATTTCAGCTCTGAAGCCATAAGAAATATTAAAGAAATGTCTAATGTTTTAAAAGGTTTTTTCTTCAACTGAACCAGTTGAGGTCTACAACTCTTGATATTTTCAAAGTTAAATATGTCATTCATCCAGTTTTTTTCACTTAAAGAAGGTACTGTATATATATTACGTTTTTCATTCTGCATCTTTTCTTACAATAAAGGATCTGTGGCTTTACTTTCCATTTTGCAGCCAGTCCTTGACTTTTACTCTTTAAAGTAGACATAGCAAGCAGCTGTGCAGTTAGAAAGGGTGTTTTTGGCAAATGTATCAGATAAACAAAAAAACCCCAAATAAATTAAACAAGTTTAATCCAATTTGTCACTCTTATCCATAAAAGGTAAGTTAATAAAGGGGTCAGTTAATAAAGAAACAGTTCTAACATTATTGATGTTGATCAGATAAAATAAATAAACAACACTGTGGGTAGTTGAGCTGTTGAGCAGACCGTCTCTGCAGGAGGACAGGGACAAAGAGGCAACATCAGGAATGATTTGTCAGGTAAAAGTTCATCACAGTGGGTCGCTCTCACTCCCCGGGCTCTTTAGGATTCCATCATTCGATATTTTCTCACTCCTGACTCATGTTGTTCATGTGTTACCAATGTGTTCAAGAATTCACAGGAACATCTGTTCTGTTGTTCTGTTTGTCGTTCAAAGTTGGCTGACAGTCACGTTTTCCTTTAACTTTTAACACCTGCAGCATCTCACTGTGGCTAAAACAATCAGTCGGTCTTTAAAATGAGAGGACGATGTGCACATTTATGCACGTGGCACAGCAGCTGTGGCTTTGATCAAGATTTGACGGTAATTAATGTTCTGTGTTCTGCTGCACATCTACACAGGTCAGCTGTTACTCACAGATGCCAGACTTGACAAGACACTTTGTTTCCCTCAGAGTCTGACAGAGAATTGTGCAGAGTAGCTTGCAAAGTAAAGGCATACACCAGATTAAACTCATTTATATCACATCCAAGTTTTTGATTTGTTTTGTTTTATGATTAATTACCAAATTAAAATTATGTGGTAATTGTAGGTCTGAACAACCAAAGTTCCATTAACATTTTACTCCACTTATTACAAAGATTTTTCTTTTCTTCATCCAATTTGTCCCCCATTCACTTTTATCATGGATAAATTTTCTCTCTGGATAAAACTCAGAGAGAGTAATAAAGTCTGTTTATTTTTCACATAATATAAAATCACTTTCATTTAGTCCCACATGAGGCTTATCATTCTGATTGAGTTTTATATGAGTCACACAATTTCAATTTTCCCAGACTATTTAGTCTAATAAATAATTTTCATTGTTCAAATGAAGCAATAATCATACTCTGGATTATTCACTCACAAATACATTTTACAAGAGAAATCCTATAAAATTAAGCTGAAAATATAAGTATTTTTTTAAAAAAAAAAGACATTCTGCCTGTAGAAATGCTTTCTGTTCTTCTGAGCAGGACACACACAGAATAAATACAGAATCATCTTTTGCATGCATTTATCAAGCAAGCTAACAGGCAACAAAAGTGGAAACTCTGCTGCTCTGATAGTGTGTGGGCTTATTAGTATTGCCACAGTTTATGTGTGTGCAGCCACAAACTCCATCAGGAGTTTGTGAAAATCTCTGGAGCTGTTAGAGCCCACTGACAGAAGATCCAGCTGTGATGAACAGCTGCCATCATCAGAAATGAGCGTTGCTTCAAGCAACGCTTAAGAAAAAAAGTCTCATTTCGCTGAAAACATGTTTGCTAGTTTTTTTTTTCTCTCTATGCATCCTTGGTGGGAGGGAACAAGTTGCAAGAAAAAGACTCAATTGAGGGAAATGTGGATGTGATATGATCGAGTTAAGTTGCGCTCCATGTCTAATTTTCTGCAAACATGCTGTTAGAGCTCTATACTGGAATGTAATGTTATTTTTGCTTCCACTGGATTTCAAACATTATAACCCAATCTGACCACCAGACCCTGTGAGCAAATGGTGGGGTTTCACAGGGGACAAATCATAACCACACAAGCAAAATACAGCTTTTATCTAGAAATGTAACGGCTGCCTGACTTATGGCTCAAACTATAAATCCGCATAAAAGCAATGGTGACCAACATAACTACTATTTTCTAAATAAACACTAAGAAAAAGTTGCATTTTAACTTTGGAACATAAGGTACGAAGTTAACCAACCACTCAGTTTGAAATGTGGACAGTCGTTTCATGTTTGCATGAGTTTTGAGACCTGAAGCAGAAAAAAATAGCTTCAGGTTGTGGTTATGCCTGTGAGACACAGCTCTGCATGAACAGCTGCATAGATTAGGATGAATGTGCATCAGTTGCATAACACATGCAAGTGAAAAATGCGGTCTGGACACGAGGTAATGCATTCCTGTTATTAAAAAAATTAAAGCTGGTCCTGTTGGAGAAGAATATTCTAAGTTTGCTGACAACAGTTTGATGAGGATTTTTTTCCCATTTAGTCCCTAATAATAATGTAGCAACATTTTTGTAGATATTATTTTGAAATGTTGACCTGTTAGGTCATCATGAGCCACTGTACCTTGTATGGGTATTGATGGTCATGTAAGAGGACTTGGATAATCTCTAATCTGCTCATGGGTGGTTCTCCTTTATTAGTCGGTGGTTAATTTAAGACGATCGTGCGATCACTGGTTTACACATGAAGAGTCCAATTTATACTATTTTTCTCCAGTGAAAATCCTTCAGATTCTTCTTTTGCGTAGGAACCTGCAGGACCTTCCAATCCTCTACTACATGTCAAATAAAATCCATCTTGTTAGTGAGGTGCATGTAAAGTACAAATCATCTGGAACTAGGAAGTGAGAGCTGCCTTTTTCCTGAGATAATCTCATTACACCCCTTATAGATTTTATGTTCTATATGGTAAAGTTCACACCATGTGGTGAAGCTTTCTGCAAGGGGGAGGATAAGTCAGCTGACACACTGTTTGTCCAACAGCCTTTGATCTTACATAATTAACTCAGAAAAATTAAAATGTGAATTGTAAGAGTGCTTTAGGAGGGCTGCTCACCTCAATAAGGCTGTGGCAGGAAGTCTGTTTTCTGCATGGTTTCATCCCATTTCCCCCAAATGTTTAAGGCTCAAAGGTTAGTTGCATCAGTATCCTAAAATTCCTACATGGACCTGAATGTATTTCTTTCTTTGTTTATCCTGGTGACCTGCCCAGCATTAAGTGTGCATTTTTCATTAGTGAGATATATTATCTACTGAAAAAACACTGGCTTAAGATGCACAACTCTCAGTTTATCTCTACAAGATACTTGAACTTCTAAGCAAAGGCAAAAGCATCTTTTCAAACATTTTATTTTCCATGCTTAAAGTTGTTTGTCTGCCAGGTTTCAGTGTGGTGTGTTTCTCCTCTCAAGAGACAGGATTTTACGCTCACTAACTCCCCATTCCTTCAGTGCCAGATGGTACAGTAATATGGAGTACTTTAAACCAATATGACTTTCTGTGTCCAATACAAACGGGGTTTTTGTCGTTAGCCTTTCCTTCTTTTGCTAAATTACAGCAGCAGTTGTGGGTAACATCATTACACTGGGAAATAAGAGGAAATGAGAAAGGTCAAGAGCTCCAGAGAGAGAACAGCAGATGGATCACAGGTTTGGATTTGAAAAGATCAGTACTGGAATTTTCCAAGAATATTTCAGGGAGCATTAAGTCCCTTTTAAAATTCACTGTGGCTGCTCTAAATAATCCACTTTATCTTCTCTGACTGATAAAAATGCAAAATGCAATAAATTCTGCGCAATTCATACAGTGAGACATGGGAAAGTGGCTGGTGCAAGGACCCCGTGGTGACTGCTGCTCCATTACATTGTACGTGCACTGTGTGGAAACCAGTAACATGCTGCAGCTCCAGTCCACCACTAAAAAAGAAAAAGACAGAAAAACAATGTGATGGAAGTCAGGAAAATAAATATTTCAGTACAGCACCACCACAGTCAGTCCGTTTTGTGAATTAGGCTTGATGTTTTGCCAATAATAATAATAACAAGAAGAGGCTGAATAGTATTTACACTCACTGTTCATTCTAAAAACTTGAAATTCACTCAGTTTTTTACAGCATATGCCAGGTTATTTTTATTCATGTATGATCGCACCACTAGGGAGAAGGCAGAAGATGTGTGGGTAACCCTCGCTCAGGAGAATTTCACATTCGTTATTATCAGGGGAGTTAGGCACCTCCACCTCTGCAATATCTATATCTACCATTTTATCTTCACTTCCAGACACTCAAATCCTCCTCACACAGGCTAAAAATAATAAATTGTCCCTTTATGTGCAGTAACTTTACACCGCAGATACTCATGGCAAATAAATTGGACTGAGTATTTGCAGAACAACTATTGTTACACATAAGACATGCCAGGGCTGGACTTTTCCTACACCAAATGAAAAATAAAAACAAAATCCATGTATTTACTGCTGTTGCAATACACTGCACTTTAATGGCTAAGCATCAAGCCACATCAGATCATCTTGCACGCTAGGTTTTTTTTCAAGAGGACATTATGAAATGTCACAATAAGAAAATCACGTGTAATGTAACAAAGAGTGATGGATGAAGTATATTGTGCTGCTTTTGTTTCAAGGTCTTAGTATTGTGCATGCTGGCTCTGTCAAACCTACATTAAATCCTTGTATTCGGAGCAGACCGGTTGTTACAGAAGTGTCTGGAGAATGTACTAAAATGAAAGTAGACAACTCGCTCAATAAATTTGAGTAAAAAGCAGAAGTACAGTTTTATAAAGAAACATGAAAAATGCTTGGTCCTTTTCTCTCGTTACCTGAATGTTTTATCAACCAACCCTGCTTTTAAAAGGGTTTTGACACCATTTTTAGTTGAGATTTAAGACCAAATGAAATGCTGAAATGAAATACTGACACTATGAAAAACACAACATTGCATTCACAGACATATCAACATTTAGCAGGGATGTAAAAGTACTGAATGGGAGACAGGACTTGCAAACAGTTTCAGCAAAGCCTTCATTCAGTTCATCTAGTTATTAAGAACTGATGTTGAGAAAAGAGTTCAGGGACTCAAAGATCCAAAAGGGAAGGGTTTTTTTTCCACAGTTACAGACATTATCTGCTGTTTGCATCTTTGTATACACACACATACACATGAACTTTACTGTTTTTTATTGTCAGTGAGTGTGAGGAACATCTTGTTGTTATCCCTTTCTGTCCTCATCATGCTGTTGTCCTTCATAATTCACACCATTGTACAATAGGGCCGGAAAGCACAGTCATAGAAAAACTGACCTTTGTTTGTTCCCCTGGCTTTCAAGGCACCAAAGTGAATTTAAATGTATTCTAAGAACAAAGTGATACATGGGTGATGCTTCCTAGTAAACAGATAATGTGCATTTGTGTGAAAACAAGACAGCAGAAACAGAGGATTTCCTGTGTATTTATACCTGCAACAACATAAACCCAACCACTTAGTACAGAATATAGTCTAAAAAGGATGTTTCGGATGTTAAATTTATGTATTCAGCAGTGATGAAATAAATTAAATTATGTATTCAATGAACAATTGATAAGTGGAGTGGCAGTAAAGGCCTCAGTTTGCCTCAAATGAAGTGCTTCAAAAGAAGGAATCAGTCAGGGGTGATGGGGATTGAGGATCGAGGGGGTTTCTCGTGTAGCTACCTGGTGTGATAATCCCTTAATCTAAATCCTGACTGACTGCAGGTTTTTACCTTAGATCAGACACACAAAGACACTTTGAAATACACTGACACAGAATCTGCAGCACTGTCAGCTTCAGTGAGTTTGTATGGGAACCAAAAAGAGTTGAGTAATAAAACTGACTAACTTGGTCATGAAGGTCAGGAACATTATGTTACTTTTCATTCTTGACTTATTCAGGCTGAACCTTGAGGAAGCCTTGGGAGAACTTTTGAACTCCTTTGACAACCAAGCAATTATGTTTTTGAGAAGTCCTTAATTCCTACAGTTGGCAGTTCAACC
>JAPZDZ010000005.1:7515830-7529673 GCA_029783805.1 Acanthurus tennentii
GAACTTTTGAACTCCTTTGACAACCAAGCAATTATGTTTTTGAGAAGTCCTTAATTCCTACAGTTGGCAGTTCAACCTTAAAAAACAACCTTCTTGAGAATAGTTTAATGCAATGGAATGAAACGCAATTGAGGTGCCTGTTTTCTCAGTGACTTTAGTAGTTTAACAACATTTTGTCACTGCAATTCGTTAAAGGTGAACAAAAAAACCTTTTTTACCAATAAACAAACAAGTCAGAGCTCTTAACACAAAAAAAAAATGCAGTTTGCAAGAGCTGGTGTGTATCGGAGCACAAAAGAACAAAGAGCACATGTCCCACCTAAACTACATTACAATCGATACAAAGCTGAAGTTTTCATCTCAATATTGGTGATGAAATTTAATCTATAAAAATCAGTGCAAATTGACATTAATTTGTGATATTTTTTATTGTAACACAGTTATTCAATTTAAAACACAGCATTTCGTTGGATTTTAAGACTATAAGCTGCTGGCATGGATAAAGGCTGAAAAAAATGAAAAGAGAATAATTGTTTTATAAGAATGTGATTTTCTTCTTCTTGGTGCTTGCAACACATTAATTTGAGGTCTTGGTGAATTGCAGCTATACTACTTCAGGGTTTGAGTTCTGACTGTGGTTAGACTCAGACAACAAGAGCACTTTGATTAGGAAAAAGTCATTTCAGTTCATGTATTAGTCACAACAGCTACTGTGTTCATTTAAATTTTAAATAAGTGTGTTAGTTAAATGGTACCTCTGTTATTCCATAGGGTTTGTGTTGTCACAAACTGGCTTGGGAATGTGACAAGTAGGAAGATAATGCAAGATAGTTAACATAAAATAGTTTATCTTGACCAACTAAAAGTCCATTAAACTAAAGACAAATCACAACCAAAGCAAAACAAGATGAAAGCTTTGGGAAAAGCAGCAGCAACTGTTTGAAGAGGGCTTTTAAAGAGCTCTGGCACATCGGGTCCATTTTGCTGATGACCTTCAGCAACGCCTACCAGGCTCTTGGAGGAAGAGATTTGCTCATCACAGTGTATACAGACAAAAGTTCTCCATTTGAAAGAAGTGTTGACTGCAGTTACATTACTTTAAAAAATAACCCAAGCCCAGGACACGATTCAGCCAGGATACAAAGAAAAAATGTGAGCTTTACTGACAAAAATCTGATCCTAAGTAAGAAAAAAACTGAGGGCATTACAGAGGTGAGGATGACTACAAGAAAACATGCAGCCGGCGATGAAAATGAGCAAACAAACACAGGAGAGAATGCAGAAAAGATGCAGATTAAATGAACAACAGTGAGGGAAACAGTGATTAAAAACTCAAGTGAGAGAAGATTAGAGACAGGTGGAATTACAACAACTATCAACACAAAGACAAGCTGTAAAATGAAACATGACGCGTGAGGAAATACTTACAGAATGAAGCAGGAGAGGACAGACTAAACTAAAACTAAGAAACATGGTGCTGTTCTAAAAAAAAAAGGACAAGTGTTGTGCACAAACACTGCAATAACTACAGGATGGATTGTGATGAAATAAGACTCACACATTTATCCTGCCTTCATTATGAATTGTTATAACTTTTTGTAATAACTTCCTCTGGCATCATCATGAGGTCAAAAATGTATTTGACCATTGACCAATGACTTTACTATCAGCCTCGGTTGTACTTTCTGTTGAGCTTTACTTATCGCATGTTGCTAACACATGCTAAACTAAGGTGGCACCCTTGGTGAACATTACATGAGCATGTGTGCATGCTGATGTTAAGATCAAACTAAAGCTGTGGACTTCAATAAGAGTTAGTTTACTTCCAGTAAAATCCGCATTTAAACTTTAAAAATAGCCTTCGTTATTTTTTAGGATTTCTTTAATACGTTATAGGCCCTTTTTAATGGTCTTGTTCTGCTCTAGGCTGTATAGTATGTTACATGTTTTTGTTTCTGCAAATGCCAACTCTCGCCCCTTCACCTCTCTGTCTTTCTCAGGTATTGTTTCGCTGATCTCTCTGGTGATCCTCTCCTACGACCGCTACAGCACTCTGACTGTATACAACAAGCGTGGGCCAAACTACCGTAAACCTCTGCTGGCTGTTGGGGGCTCTTGGCTGTACTCCTTGTTCTGGACAGTGCCCCCTCTGCTGGGCTGGAGCAGCTATGGAATAGAGGGGGCAGGAACCAGTTGCTCGGTGTCCTGGACTGTTCAGACAGCCCAGTCGCACGCCTACATTATCTGCCTCTTCATTTTCTGCCTGGGGATACCTGTCCTGGTGATGATCTACTGCTATGGCAGGCTGTTGTTGGCAGTCAAACAGGTAGAGAGACATCAAAGTGTGTGTGTGCACATGTGAGTTTAAATGTTAATGCTGTTTTTCAATGTGATCTAGAAGGCAAAACCACATAATGCATAAGCTGATCGATCCGCAAAATCTTTGAAAAACCTACTAGCTTGAAAGGAGAATTGAAAAAGTCTCTGGGTTTACTTTCTGCAAAAAACAGCAGCACTAGCAGGTGGTTTGCTTCAGTTCATGTCAGTAACAAATCAACTCCAGTAGCTCCCAGTTTTTGAAGTGAAAACATTTTTTTAAAAATGCATGGACACTATTCAAACCACAGTACTTCACAATCGAGAGGCTCTGCCTCTATTTATAAAAGCAGGGTTAAAAAACTGATCCATTATTCCAATTTCTGCCACTTAACTGGTACAGAATCGCAGTTAGAGCAGACTAAGCAAGGTCGTCTAGATGTAGCTCTCTTTTAGCTCCTCCAGGTGGATCTGGATGTTTTCCCAAGCCACATTAGACATGATTTCTCTTTTGCTTTTAAGTCTACCCCAGGGTTTCCTACCAGTTGGTTGTGCTTGGAAAACCTTTAAAGGTAAGTGCACAAGAGGATGATAAAAAGACCCACCATGGTGATACAGAAGCTTTGCCTTCTTGCTCAGCTCCCTCTTCACCAATGATATGCTGCAACACCCACATTACTGTTGACACCACGCCAATTCTCCTGTTGAACTAAAGCAAATAAGGGGTTTGGTTGTCGGTCTATAGATCAGGAAAATATCACTGTGTGTGTCACTGTGAAGTCAAAGCCCTATTTTCTCCACTCAGCTGTAGGACCAGAATGCAGTGCAGCTAGCTGTCAGTCATGTTCACAGCCAAATGTTAATGAACTTACTGATGAGCTGCAGTATCTGTCTCCCTGCCTATTCATTCAATTGATAAACTTGAGAAACAAAGCACAAACAAAAAAGCAAAAAAGCTCTAATCATGTTTTTCCGATGAATTGGGAACTAGAAACTAAAATTAAATAGACCTACAGTGAATAAGTCAGAGCTTTCTGCTTAATCAAGTTTGTTATCTTTTATCTGATTTGTAATGCAAAAGTAAAAAGGGATCCATAAATCACAAGACACATAAAAGATTAGTGCCGGGACATACAAAGATCACTGCCGCTGCCCAGTTAAGAGCTTTATTATGGCATTAGCCACAAGACTAACAAGATTGAGAAACTACATGATGATGATGTACTGCTTTAAAGAGGTAACATAAAGATGACTCCTTTTCTCTAGACTGAGATTCAGCCTGTGGCCTTCTGGATGACACTTGATGAAGACCACATGCCGAACGTGTTGGGCCAATGATAAAGTTGTCCTTTATATTACATATACAATTAGAAGTTTGTTCCTAAGTAGATTATTTTCATCGAACTGCCTTGGGGCAGGCAGCTTTCTCAGTATAAGCCGACTCAGTGTAATGGCTGACATGGACAGTCGTGAAACCATTAGCAACTATAAAGTCACATTAAGTTAGCAGGAATAATCAGAATGAGTTGTTGATTACTTTGTAAACCCCCGGTGCCACTGTGCCTGAATCAGGGTTCAGATATATGGCTGGTCACTGTTATATAGATGGAAAAAAACTGGATGTTATTCCAATTCAGCCTGAGGATTCTGTTTTGAACACACAGCAAATGATAACAGATGATAACATCTGACTAGCGTGTCAACCAGATGGCTCCAGTCTGCGATATCTCACTCACCTAACGGTCAAGTGTAAAAAATGGAAGGGGGATCTTTTATGTAGAATATGGAGTAATGGAATATAATATGCAAAATATGCATATGTTTTATTAGCGTATAATGAAATGAAATGAAAATAAAAATCATTATGATTTCATTACCTCAAAATTAGCCTTTCAAATCTTCGTTTTTATTAAATCAGGGGACAGTACAGTGCATATCTGCGTCATGGCCTACAATTCTGGGTGCATTCAGAGTGTTGAGGATTCACAACCTGCCCCCCTTTGAAATATTTTGAACGAGGGACTCGGTCCTTGGAAATTTTAAGACCCCAGACACCAGAACAACAGCAGGATTGGATGACAGAATCCTTGAAATCCAGGCATTCAAGGATCCCTCCTTGACTTTGAAAAGCAGCTGAAACACTACACACTGGACCTGTAAATAATACATTGTATTTCATTTGACCGGGTGTCTAAATGTCCTTCTTTTTAATTTGCCAAATGTGGTTCTGACAAGGTGTGTTTGTGAATATGTGTGTGTGCATGTGCATGTGTGTGTGTGTGTGTGTGTGTGTGTGTGTGTGTGTGTGTGTGTGTGCATGTTTGTGTGATGTTGTACTCAGTATAATTTGTATTCTGTTTTGTCTTGTATGTCTAGTTTGCTCAGTGCTGCTCTGTTACCATGTGAATGTTTTTATCATGACCTGCCAAAGGGACTGCAGATAAAGTTAGCCCCAGGCTAATACTGACACGATGCATTAAATGAAAACATCGTGTTTCATCTCTTCTTCTACAGCACCAAATATCTTTCAAATATGTGAACTTAACAAATATTAGCATGAACTACTTATCCACAAAACAACTCAGGCACTTCCCTGAACACAGAGGACTGATTTTTATCTTCACAATGTAAGTGGATGAGGTTGCAGGGTCAGTAGAGATAACAGAGTTGTTTTTTCAGACTTCCTCTCACCAGTCACAATCATTTACTTATAAAGAGCTATTACAATAACTGGTGCACTGACTTGTGAAGTGTTTTGGGGAAAGACTTTGCTTGTCTTTGGTTAAATCCTTAGCCCTCCCATAGTTTTAGATTGCAGAGGAGCAGAGCGCAGAATTGTTACGCCAAAGAAAGATCAGCTGCTGTGACAAACCCTAAAGCCTCTCAGACATCTCTCTGTTTCTTTAAGCCTGATCTGTTTAATCAGGTGTCTCTGTAAGGTGCTTTGGACTTCGGTTTTTGAAGCGACGCACAAATAAAGATTATTAGGAGATGCTTGCACAGTAAACAAACAGAGAGAGACGGTACACAACCACTGGCTGCCAGGAAGGAGGAGGACGTGTAACACAGTGGAGCTCCAAGGTAGCACATCTCTTGTCCAAGTGGTGTCTCTTTTTTCCAGAACCCATGGTTTCTTCCAGTCATCTGGCTTTTTAACTGGGACACTCTATGTTCACTTTGTGTTGGTTCATGAAGTGTATTCAGTTTTGTACAATAAGCACTGCAGTTTTACAATTCAACAGAGCAGGTTACTTGGATGTTAAATCTAAGTAATGAAGAGTCGCTGTCTCCAAAAAGTCTCCATGAAGTAATTATCAAGGAATCACTGATCCCATTCACTTGTGCATGTAGGAAAAACTCAGGCTTTCATAAGAATCATGAGATCATCAAGCATTTAAATTTTTCATTTACTTCACAATTACAAGATACTGAAATTGCTGTTCTATGAAGTGATACATTGCTGGTTTAAAATTTCCAAGATTTTATTATCAAACACTGAGAAGCATTTAGAGAAAACTCAATGTGCGTCATTTGCTAAACTGATTAGTAACACTTTTCAAGCTTTTGAAGCAGTCAAAACAGCTCAAAACAAGATTCTGATTACAAAACAAACAGCAGTTTCTTTATTTGAAGTCTAATAAATCACAGAATATCAAAGTCCCTGTTATCTAACGACACCCAGGAAATAAAAGCAATTTAGCCACACCACATTTGTAACTAAAATACATTCCCAAGTACTTTTTAATATTCATATAGAAATATCAGTATTATAGGGATTTATTTCTGTCATTGAGCCTTAAATGCTTAAGTTGATCCTAAGCTTATTGTGGTTTTATTATGCAAGTCTGCTGTTCAAGTTAAGACATTTAAATCTTTGTAAGAGACATATCATTATTACTATATAAAGTCGGTATTCAAATATTGCTCACAAGTCATATTACACCGGCAGAGTTCCTGTTTGCCAAAAGATTTTCTCTTGTCTATACTAGCCACAAACAGATCAATACTTTTAAATCTCAGTGTAGTAATGGCAAAATCATTTGCCCCCTTTTCTTGTGCTAAAATGCAAAGTCCATCCAAAGCTTATTTTAAGGTGGGAGTGGTTTGAGTTACACAAACAAATTACATTTTTTGTACCAACTTTTCTGCTTTTGTTAAGTCTTTTTGCATCAGTTCTTAGTTTGTTGCATGCTACTCACACCTACGTTAAGGAATTAATTGCAAAAAATCACACAGTTGGCTTCTGCCTGCTTTTGAAGAGCCCGTGCTAGGACAACCAATCCTTCCCTCCTTAGCAAATACAAACATGAACACTGGAGCTCAGGAAAGTGAACAGTTGTCAAAGCTCAGCACATACAGAGGAAGACTGGTTGGTGAGAGGAGATGCAGACGGTTTAGTCGAGTAAAAACAAGATGTGTCAGATTATAAAGGCTTCTGTGAGCAACTCTATGAATATGATGAAGGTGTCACTTCCCATCTAATAGCCAGGCAGCTGGTCGATGAGTTACTGTTTGAGCAGCATGAATGGACCCTGAGAAATCAATAGGGATTTAAGAAGTGAACAAGGGTGAGAGGTAAACTATGGCATTCAACCAAAGCAAAGGAAAGGTGTAATTATTATTACAACTGCCTAATTAAAACCTTATTCAGCATGAGTAACTTTCTCATGCTGTTGAAGTTATCGCAGTCATGACAGAGCTGAACTCCAGCTGGCACTGGCCCAGTTAATTCCCTGTTGGTTGTTAAAACTTAGGATGATTTGCATTGAGCGTGCAAGACTCTCAAATAAAGTTGTGAGAAAGAATTTGAGCGTGTCGTGCAGTGAGCCGGGAAAACTCCCCCTCTTCTGTCCGACTCACTCTAATTCATGCACATCACAGAAGGGTGCAGGAGGGGCAAAGATTAAAGAGATGCCATGTGTGTGTAAGGAGATCCAAAGATGTTCACATTACTTTAATTCAATTAGAAACAGCTGGATGAAGCCCCGTTTTTTTTTAAAATACATCAATAAAGATGTTGTAAAAGAAAATTTGATGAATGATTGCTGATAAGGGAGAATACGATTAACTGGTTTCTGGATTTTATTATACCTCCAGGGGGTCTTGATGCCTCAGTAGGTCCAGATTCACTGGATGTAAATTAGTTCTAGTGATTTGATTAATAACAAATTTGTGTTATTTTTTTTTCAAGACTAAAAATTAAATGATGAATGCA
This sequence comes from Acanthurus tennentii, assembly GCA_029783805.1. NCBI lineage: Eukaryota > Metazoa > Chordata > Actinopteri > Acanthuriformes > Acanthuridae > Acanthurus > Acanthurus tennentii. The sequence continues at coordinate 7,523,362 of JAPZDZ010000005.1, forward strand.
GTAGGTAAAGGAAACAAAGAGTACACAGGAAAAGCTGGTACATGCAACAAAACAAAGGGTGCAGAAAAAAGAAATCAAAAGTCTAGAAGCATAAAATATTGAATAAAACACAAGCTGGGAACATAAGAGATGCACAGGCAGAACTGAGTAAAGAATGAAAGAAGAATCGGGTAAGGGAATTTTTTTGGGTTCCTGTACTGTACTTAATGAGACCTGCTATGTGATGTAATATATGCAGAACAGTGCACTGAGCACAGTCAGCCCTAATAATAGTAATAATAATTTTTTGCCAGGGCATGAACACAGGTTTTTTTAGTCTCACTCACAGAGATGAGCTGAATCAGAAATTGTTTGCATCATGCACAATTTTGTGCTAAAAGTTTTAACAAAAACATCTGCAATATCTTTATCTTAATTTGAATTGATTATTATTAACTTGAGGTTGTTGTTGATTTGCTGTACTAACCTGGGCTGATAAAATCCTGCTGCAGTGACCAGTAAGCCCATAAAAATGATCACGTTCTTGGTATAAAATGTGATTTTAGTTTACCTGGGTGAGTGTAAACTGTATTATCTGACCACAGTGGTTTGAACTCACCAGCTCACAGTTTCTTGTTACCTGCCACTGGCTCACTGCAACCACCTCTCTCAGCCTTCCAAGAGCTGCTAAGTCGGTCCCGCTCTTTGAGGTGCATGTTCAGTTTAAAAAGGTGTATGTACACAGTTTGTGGTGGTGTAGAAAAACAAACTGTTTTCTCAGTCTCTTTAGTATTCAAACTTTTTTTGCCCGCCAGTCTCTCTCTGCACCAGGTGAAGCTAATGAAGCTTGAGCTGCAAAACCTGTCAGTTCAGCACTGCTGGGGAGTAACTAACCACACATGCATTTTAAATGATTGTTACTGTAGCGAGGTTAAGTAAATTATATTTACAAATTAAAAAGCTGGAGTAAAGCACTCATTCTATTGCCTTGCATGTTTTTGCCTTGCAGGAATGTTTTCTTTTGGCATTTATCTGGACAACATGAGTCTGCAAAGCCACTAAAAAAAATATTAAAAAATATATAAAATGGCTTGCAAGGAGCTGTACTGATGCTTGGACGGGCTTAATTTACTGTGCAAAATGCCCTCTAACCTTGAGTGCTGTTTTTGATTGGTTCTCCTGCTTCAATTTGCACCACCACCAATCAAACCATGCATGTTGCTCTAGGCCACCTGCGATTAGCAGACCATGTCAAGGTGGTTAGCCAAGCAGTCAGACAACAATGCCTTTCAATGCTGGAAATTCAACAACATTTTCTTGAAAATCAGAAAAGGCCTCTGACATGACTGTACAGTGAGAAGCTTGTTTACCAATGATGAAAATGCTTTAAGCATCAAAATGCTTGATGTCATACCTGACCAAAGAACTACAGGAAATTTAATGTTACTGTTATCAATTACCTAAAATTAATTTTCATAACTTAGTTTAAGCATTTTTTTGAAAAGCAATAAAAGCGTTACAAATTTCCAACCAAGTAAATAGTAATCTGTTTAATAGTAATAATAGTAATTATTACATGTCAAAAGTTACCTCTCTTACACTGGACGTCTGTATGAACTCACTTCCTTTAGTCTTTTAAAACTGCTCCTACATCCTCAAGACAATAAATGAGCATTGTGTTTCATGTGCAGGTGACTAAGCCCAAACCTGAACTATGTGAGGGCTCCAATATAAATGGATAGCCTGATGTTTTTTTCAGAATAAATCTCATTTATATCTTTAAACTAGGTGGACTTGAAATTTTAATATATATTCATGCCTTTAAGTGTATGCTTTTTTAAGGTTTAGGACGTGCACACAAATATCTATCAGTTCTTTGTAGGTTACATTCATCTTCATTTCACTAATCCTCCTCCTTGTTTGAGGAACGAGATTTACGATTGAAACATTATCATGCCTCTGGAATTCAAGTGGGAGGGAGGAAATGTAGCATTGCTGCCTTCACTTCATAGTTTTTGTTGGTTTTTCCCCTATGTTTTCACATTTCATGATGTTATTAAGATTCAGACAGTTACATTTTCTTTTTGAGATAAGCACTTGTGCATGGCGATAAAAAAGTCATTCTTTTTCTTTCACTTTTGTTTTTGTTGGATGATAAAGCAGTGAAAAGCAGGGGATGGCACACATTTTTTTTCTGCATTCCCTGCAACACAGAAAATGAATTTATTTTAACCTTTTCAAGCTTTTTTGCATTAACCCATCAATGAAAGCTAGATGTCAGAACATCCTTCAACAGAGAGGAAGAGTTCTTCAGATGATTTTCATTCTAAACAACAAAAGGCAGGAGCACATCAGGGACGTAAAGCACCTGTTGAATGACCTTAGCTTCATGGTTTTGCTCTTATCTCATCATCCCTCTCTGACTCTCGTCCACAGGTGGGAAAGATCCGAAAGACCGCAGCCCGGAGGAGAGAGTATCACATACTGTTCATGGTTCTGACCACAGCTGCCTGCTACCTGCTGTGCTGGATGCCTTACGGTGTTGTTGCCATGATGGCAACATTCGGCCCACCCAACATCATTAGTCCTGTGGCCAGTGTGGTGCCCTCACTGCTGGCCAAGAGCAGCACAGTCATCAACCCCCTCATCTATATACTTATGAATAAACAGGTGAGTCAAGGAGACAATGTGACATGTATAACAGCTTTATTTACGCAGTAAAAAAAGACAAGTTACAACAGCTCAAATCATACAAATGGTCTATTTAAATATCAATTCAAGTGTAATTAGAGGAGAGTTCACTGACAAATCAAAGTCAAGAAGAACATCCTAAGGCTGTGAAAGTGAAACGGGACCTTCACTCATATTCAGTCCGTCATAGATGCTTCTCTTTGTTCTTCCTCTTTTCAACCCTGCAGGAAGCAGCAGGAGGGAATATTAAAACTTAAATGTTTAACAATCCTTTAGAGGCAGTGTGGTGCAGCAATTCCCACAATTCATAGTCAGAAAACAAACCATGAAAACCAGACCTCGAGGGTAAAGAGCGTTGAGGCTGAGAGGGCAAATGTACTTAACAGTGTCTGCAAATATCTTTTCTCATCTCACTATCAGTCAAACAATGTTTCAGCACAATGTCCTGTATTTTATAGTGGCAATACATTTGTTCTGAGGAATCAAAATGAAATTAATTTCCCCATTTGGCATTCCACAGTGAAGCAAGAGCACCTTAGAAGTCCTGCTGTTACTGAGTCCTCATGCCACGCTAAATGCACCCTGCTGAGACAAAACTAAATGTTGGATTTGGCACAATATTAAGATGCGGACATGAAATTGCCAGCAGGCATTGCACTTAATCAAGTGCTCCCAGGGAACTACTTATAGCTGCACCGCAGCTGGATGTGATTTTCCTCTCCACAAGCATGCACTAAAATTTTGCAAAACACCACTTAGAAAAAAAAAAAGTCTTATAGCACAATTGCTCTCACAACATTAATGACAATGGTGTCGACTTGCAGCACAGTACAGCACAGACAGTTTAAGACTCTTAGCCCTGATCCTGATTTGCATGCTCTGTGCATTAGAAAGTAATCAATGTTTTCAGAAATATACATGTACAATATGTTCAGGTTTTTTGCACCTTCAGTGTGTTACAATCACAAGCAGTAAAACATCCGATCATTTATCTCAAAAGCGAAATGTAAAACCTACAGCAGAGCAGGGAACCTGCATGATTCAAAATGAATGGCAAATCTCCTTAAGCTTTACAAATGGTTTCTTCAGCCATCTAACAGCTACTGACATTACCAGGTTCCTTGTTCCAACAGTCTTCTTACAGCATGCTTAGCAATCCACCTGACTCTGGGGCTGGGTATCAAACCTCACAATCGTTTGCATTCTGGGCAACACAGGTCCATAGCGTCGCTTAACAAAAGCTGTTAGGTTGGACTGGGAAGTACAAACATATACATATATAACATATATAACATGGGACCATTTGTCATCTGTCAGAGGGATGTCCATGCAATATCTGCCCAGGCAGCCGCAAATCAATGAGAAAAACTGCTTTATGGAAATATTAAATTCCTATAATTTTGCATCAATGTGATGAAACACCGTTTTCTTGAACATAATTCACTGAATTAGTCTTTTCTATTTGCTTATATCCTCTATGCATACACTTAGTTGCCAGTTTTTTAGCTCCTTTTAACAGTAATGCAGTCTAATGCAACAGCCCTACAATAAATCCCACCTTCATGAAGGTCATAATGCTCTGTTTTTGATTAAACTGTTTAAGAGAGGTGTTGATTCAGCTCTATGATCTTAGAGACTGCAGTTTGCTGAATAGTGGTGTGTTACAGCGATATTCCAGAGGTGACTGATAATTGCAATTCAGCCCTGTCAGAGAAAATGGACATCATCAGCCTTCGCACAGTCATATGCCACCTCCGTCACAGGGGCTCATGCAAGAAGGTTCACAGGGTCATGAAGACGACACTGTGGGAGTTTGCTCCTTCTTACAGCAAAGGGAAGAGTTGTAATGCTGGATTAAATGTGACAAGGAGAGAGATGAATGAACAAAGGCCAATGTTGTCCATTTTGTCAGACAGTGCTGATTTTTAATTTTCAATCACCCAAAACACGAATACTACCATCAGTCACTCATAGTTATTAACTCATCTCCTTTAACCTTAGGTCACAAATTTAAAAACCACCTCAAACCTGAAAAATGAGCAGGGCTGTTGTATTAGATTTACTATATCATGTTACACAGCATATCAGGGTTGAAATATAAGACATTATAAAATTTTACGTATATTGGTACCAAATAGGTCAGATACTTGTTTCTTTCCTTTGATCAGGTAAAAAAAGGATTTTTTTTTGCAGTAAAATTAAGGTTTTTAAAACACAGTGCCTATTTTTAGACATGCTGATGAATTTTGGATGATACCCAGCCCTTTTCAACAACAACTAATGCAAAGCCCGAGCATCACCTACATCTACTTTAATTACAGATCCAACTATTTCAACATACATCCAAGTATTCAAAGCAAAATCTCTGCATCCAGTTTTCACATCATGTTACAAACCACAAACAATGGCACAAGAACATTTTGTAAATTAGCAATAAAAATCTGTTATAGGCAAGATTTTTCTGAACAAGCGTTCGAAGCAAAAATCACAGCCAACCCTCCTCTCCACGTTGAACCAACACTTCTCGGGCTTGCTGCAGATGTGGCACTGACTGACTGTAAACATAAAAACTCATCCTACCCGGAGACAAAGCAAATCTGATGACATTACCGGTTCAAATTCCTCTTTTATAGTCGTCTCTACTCTGAGCTGCTGATAGGTACAGAACAATATTAGAGGATTCAGGAAGTATGAGGCATTTATAGATGCAGGAAATGAGCTTCATGCTGTTGCGTGACAGAGACAAAAAAAAAAAAAAAAAGAAAACCCTGCACATGTGCAGGTCATACTGCAGTGCTGAGCTCCAGGGAAGGTTTGGCCATTACACGCTGTTGTACAATTACATTCAATAAAGAGTAAACTGTCAAAATGAAAAGGGGGGCTGGTGATCACTGAGCGGACAGACAACAATCCCCTGATACAGCTCATTTCAGCAGCAGCTGCTCCACACCTCTCACAGCAATAACACTCCATCTTGCTGCAGTTCTGCCACAGTTTGCACTGCATGTATCTGCACAGTGACAAGGCAACCGGAGGAAAGTGTTCGGTCGACCACTAGGCACAGCACTACAGCTGCTCTGCACCGGTTTGGTCTAATGATCCAGTTTGGCCCCATTTACTTTGATTTAATTGCAAAAAAAAAAAATAAAAAAATGCTAAAGGCAGGATGAATCCAGAAATGTCAACCAGTACTTTACCTCCTGTTGTCTATTAACCGACAGTCAGACCTCCTGACACAGAATGAAAAATCATCCTAAACGTGTGTACAAGGAGTGAAAAACCGACGGTTGTGAGCTGGTAAGTTGGCATGCACAGGAGAGTAATTAAGTACTCAACTTCAAAACATCCGTTGTGTGACGTAAAAACCTGTCATGATAACACAAAACACAACTTCTGATTCCACAAGAGGATATCATAGGAATGTTTAACACCTGCTGCAGAGCAATGAAATGTACAGTAGTATGTTTGTGTGAAATGTGTGTATATTTGTGGCTGCATGACATTCAGCGTGGATGACTACTTTGCTTATTCACAACCCTTTGGACCAGTAAAAAAGAAAAATAAAATCTCACAAATATCCACCGTTGTAAACAGTGGCATTTCCATTAAGTGGAGAACCACCCATACTATTAAAAAAACACA
>JAPZDZ010000005.1:7544105-7567808 GCA_029783805.1 Acanthurus tennentii
CATCACTGAAACAAAAAGTGGGGGGGCAATTTTTGGAAGGATGACGCTTTATTGCTCCAGAAGAGATATGGAGATTTGAAGAATCAATGTCAGGGAGTGTCGAAGCTGGTTTGACTGTGTGTAAGGGCCCAACAAAATTGAACTTTTCATACTGACTTATTCAGTTATGGTTCAAGACTCCCTACATTTGTATTTTGAGTATAATTAATTTACTAAAAGAAGAGAAGAATGAATAAACGACAAAGGTATAGTTAACACAATACTGAGTTATTTCATGAATTCTTTAAGCCAAAACAATCATGTAGCGCAAATCTGATTTTCTGGCAGCCCTACTGCTCAGTTCACACAAGAATATGAAAGCCAACAGTAAAATCCTCAGCTTGATGGATGGTTGGAGTAATAATTAGGAACTTGTAATGTGGATGTCAGCAGATCGATCCCTGGGCTCCTCACATCGTCCTCCTGTGTTGATCTGACACCAGAATGGATGATCCCGCAGCTTTCGATCAGATACTCCTTCATCACTGCCATCTGTCGAATGCTACCGTACCGATTGGCATTCAAGACAACACGGCTCACTGCAAACAGTCAGGCACCACGTGCTCGCTCGTGCTTGACATTGAGTTTGCCCTCCTGCTCCGACATGATACTGTAAACATGTCTGTTCCCTGCAGGGCTGCAGCACACAGACGGATATTTGAAATGAATATCTAAAGGCAGGTATCTGTTTTTTAAAACTAAACCCAGCAGAAATGCAGGTTTGTCTTAGTTTTACTGAAGAGGAAGCAAACATTATTAAAGTTACACATTTTCTGAAAAAAGCAAATAAAAATCGAAAAAAAATCAATTTTCAACATATTTCTTTCTATATTTTCTGTTTTTTATTGTTTTCTTTTTAAAGTTCATTTACTTTATTTTTGCTGGTTTGTATTTTTTTTATTCTAGTAATAACATGTCATTTTTTATGTAGTCATTTAATTAATAATGTTATGTAGTCATTTAATTAATAATTCAGGCTTGTGTGTTATGGAAGTAATTATTTTTTTTTGTATTATTTTTGTATCAATATATATTGTATCATTTTCTTACAGGTTTTATTTGTGTGTGTGTGTGTATGTCCGTGTGTGTGTGTGTGTGTGTTTTAATGATGTTTTGATGCACTGAGTACTACTGACTGCCCACAGACCAGCCTGTTTAAACTCCTGTCTGCCATCATTAGTAATGATGCTGTAACAATGACATATCACAGTCGCCCACAGCAGAAGCACTCAGTTGTATCTGTATTAAGTGTATGAAGTGTACTATGAAAATAAAATTGTCTTTGCCTTTGATATATCAACAGTATATTTTTATCAGCTGAGTGTGTGGTTACCACTGCATATATCTGTTTTTTCATTTTTTATTTTTTTTATTTTGTGTTTTTGTTTTGCTGCCACCCTGCCAGGATGTATTATTATAGCACAACGAAGCCTGCTCATAAAAGCTAACAGAAAAGACTATTTCAGTCTTTCTCTCAGTGGTTGGAAACCAAGTCAGATTTTGCTTTACTGCCATCTTATATATAACAAAGCACAGGCAGCCAGTTCCAGCTTTTTGAAATGTGTTAATGATAAATTGCTCCTATAAATATTACTTACTGAAACCTGTGAGTCTAAGCCTTGTCTCACTATGACACCATTAAATGATGTGAAGTTTGACTCATGACCCCCTTTCACAAGAAACAGAAATGTCAAAAATAAACTGGGATACATGAAAGAAAAAAGTGAAAAAATACTAACAATCTCGCAATTTCACTAAAATTTCACAGACTAAAAAGAAATCCATGACTCCCAGGTTCGTAACAGATTGAGTCATCTCCTGTAATGGTACTTAAAGTGATGAGGTTTTAAAAAAAAATCTGAAAGATTGAAAGGTTTAAAACTTCGTCAAAGCATTAATCTTTCATTTTTATTCAAAGCTTTTACCTTCTAAAGCCAGAACTTCTCCAACTCTACTTCCTCCGTAAACTAAAAATTCACCCATGTCTCAAAAGAACTCACAAGCAGCTCAGATTATGACGATTTTAAGGTTTTTCACCTTCAAAGAAAACCCTCATAATGCTGACCTTTGACCCTGATCAGGAGCCTCTCTATGTCTCAAAGGACCCACTCGTTTGAGTTTTCACTTTTTAAATTTGTTTAAGAATTACTTCTTAAAACCTTTTGAGTATTCCACATGCATTCACTTGTTTTTGCAACCTTTTCCACGACACCTGTTTGGCTGTTTGACCTCAATCTGACCAGGATCAATATTCCACCCACATCTCGTTTACATAATTATCTCTTCAATTTTCTTGCTGCCATTTCTCACAAATGAAACCCACTTTTCTATAAAAAAGGCATTTCAGTCTTGTAACACACACATCAGCACAATGTAGCAGCGCTCATGTGCAGTTGATGTTTTTTGCATTATTTCAAATTACCAATTTATTAGCTATATCCGTAAAATCAATGTGAGGTTTGATTTAAATCTGTTCTCTTACATATTAGCAAAAACAAAGTGTAGCCTTTGTAACGGTTCACTCAAAGGATCTGCTCATCTTAAGTCAAGACTTGTGCTTCTCCTGCCTTATTATTCATACCAAGGACCAGAAGTAGTTTCTTTTATTCAGCTGTCTTTGTGGAAAAAACATTTTACAGAGGGGTTGATATGTTTCAAAAAGTTGGGTGAGAGAGACTTGAATAACCGAAAATGAACCTTGACTTCATTAGCTGTAAAACCAAGACCTCTCTTCCACTCGTTCAGGTTCAGGTCTAAGTAGACTGTGTGTGGGTTTTTTACAGGGATCTCACATAGTCAGCTCCATTTCCGCAGTGATGTTTCGAAACTGAAACACAGATTAGTATTCTGCTCTGAATAAACAAAAATGCCCTGATTTGTTTGTATTTCTTAAATCGTCTTTAGTCATCTTGGGTGGGCGCTAAGCCCAGGATGCAGCCATGGTGCCCTCGCAAAATAGTAACACGCAGATAGCAGAAGGGGGGGGGGGTTGCTGACTGAAATTGTCACCCAGTGGTAGGCCTTTACCCGCAGTTTACATTCTGTGAGTCAGGCTACATACACAGCAATTAAACTGCAGTATCACAGCAACATTTTTCACACACTGTCAGAGACTTTGATTTAATGCCACTGTAAAGAGCGTATCCATCAGTGTCAGTGAGATCAAACTCGAGTCTGCCGCCTCTCCGTTGATACAGTCAGCCCATGTTTGATACGCTATATTGCTCTTCTCACGCTTTGAGTTATTGTTACAGTTTGACATCTTCAGTTGACTGCCACTATAGAAAACCTGCAAACTGAGAAAACACGGTGTCTTAGACGACAGACTTACTCTTTACTCTTTTTCTATTTCTGATTTCATTTCTTACACTTTGATAGTTTTCCACCTGTTCTACTTTAACAGTCCATTCTATGCCATTTTCTGTTTTCTATTAATTTGTTGTTACATTTGCTTTGCACTTTTTTCAGTTCAGGTTTTTGTTTTCTTTGTTCTCAAGAAAGATACAAAACATTAGCTAGTGTCCAGACAGTCCGAATACTTTTATTTGAGGTTTTGGTGCTTTTTTTTTATCACAGTGGTAAAATATATTTGAGTTTTGGACTGTTCAATAGTTAAAAAAAAAGAACTTTAAAAATGCCATCTTGTGCTCTGTGAAAACTGTGATGGCTGTAACTCACTATCCCTCTGTTATATACCAAACAAAGCTGAAGTGACAGATCAATTGATAATGAATTGTAGGATGGAGCCTTCGTTTTACTTTTATGGGTTGAGTCTGGCAGATCAGTAAAGATAAAACCAGACCTCAGATCCATGTGGCTATTTGGTTTTGACTGTTTTGACAGTAACAAGAACGGAGCAGCATGATAACAAACATTGTGGAAAAAACAACAGAAAACCAACAAACAAAAAATGAGTCACAGGTTCAAGGCTTTTGAAGATTTATGTATTTACGCAGTTAATAAAGTTACTCTGAGAGCATCAATTTTTCTTGTAGAAAAAGAAGCCAATAGTAATGAAATGTTGCTTTTAACTTTTTGTATCTTAGTGTAGTCGGGTCAGATCTGCTGGGATGTCTGTTAAACTGTCTTTTTAAACACTACCACTAGGGGGCATTGAATTGGAGATTTTTTCAAAGTCTAAACAACTAAATTACGGTTTAAACACATATTACCCATTTTTAGTTTGCAGACATATCTAAAATGTGGCAAAATTTTACAGAAAAGCAGCATATCTGTGAAACCCTTTACACAATGTTAACATAACAACACAAACAAAGAATAATCTCAAAAATGACCTTAAGTTTGAAAATTTGTTTGTCAAGGAACAAGAAATTGTAACCTTCAGTAACCTTCAGTACAGTTGCAGAGCATTTAATCTAATGATGCTGTAACATGTTCCTGTTACCTTCTCCATCTGTTGTACTGGAGATGCAGTTTACCCTGTTAACCACATGATGGCAGCCACACTACACACATTAGACACTAACTGACCAAAATCCTTAGTTTCAAAGCTCTCACAGGATGAACTCGCTGTTGCCACTACAGAGAAACCCGATAATCTAAATGTCAGTCGACCTGCAAGGGGCAAAGAAAAAGAGAACGATTTCCACATCCATCTCTCTATGATTTGTCACCATTCACAGCTGCATAATGTAGGCTTTGATGCAGTGCAGTCTTTTGGGAAGGACAGCAGGGTAAGAAGAGGAGGAGGAAGAAGAAGACAGAGTTGGATCAATGTGGTTTGATTTCCTGTTGAAGCTGAGCCTGAGAATTAATGTAACAAAGTCAAGCTTTTCCAACGCTGTGAGGCTGCTCCATAATTAATCGCCTCTGTAACCGTTATCTCATTCCTCAAGTCACTAAGCCTCCTGTCAAGCAAGATCTCTTTTTTAAGAAGTGATTACCATGATGATGACACACTGAACCAATACCCTGCTGCTGAAGATGTATGAAACTGCCCTCAGAGAAGAAAGGCACATGAATTACACTATTTATTTTACAGCTTTTCTAGATTCTCATTATGCATTCGAAAGGCTAAGAAATGCTTTTTAACAAGTTAAGGCCTTTAAAAACAGGAAAGTGATGCAAGCAGTGATGAAACATGGTGCTAAGGAGACACGTTCACCTCATTTGTATATGAACACGTGCATATGGGTCACATTATTGGCCAGAAACCAAAAACTAACATGAGGGAATGATGATGATGATGATGCATCATCAGAGATTTAGAAGCACCTGCAGAGTCTTAGTCCAAGGTCTGGCACCCAGAACTGGTCTGACTCTCCTTCCTTTGCTATTTAAAATGAGGAACAGTCAGTCAGACAGACAGAGAGCCAAACAAAACAAAAACACCTTCATATTCATCAAACATCTATGTCGACACACACCCATTAAACCTGAACACTTTGCAACAAACCTGTTTACACCCCCAGCTTACTAAGTAAAATTGACTTGATAATGCTAAGAACAAAGGAGTGAGTGAAGGCGTCAGTGCCTAAAGCCTGCAGTGATGATGCATTCACTGACAAAGCATCACAAGTTAATTCCTCTGCACCCACAGGGTCAAGTGCAGATGTAGACTTGCATCACCTTCATGCATCTGATTTGTCTGCCTCTCATCCGTCATCTGTCTGCCTCCCTATCTGGGACAGTGTTATCTGGGTCAGCTAGAACGCATTTAGAAAGTATAGACATTGTACGGAAATACAATGCAAAACACCATAGATCCTTATTTTAAAGCTTTTGATTGCTCTGAGCACCTAAATGCAAAAGATTAAAAAAAAACGCTGTATGGAAGCTATATGTGATTTGAAGGAGCCTGATTGGTTACCAGAGGGGGTTCTGTGTTTTTTCGGAGTGAGCCATCTGTCACTGACTTCACACTCTCCCCACTAACCAAAGAGCTGCCAAAGTCTGTAAACCAAGTGCATACACGTTCAAGCGCAAAGACATAAAGCCTGCTAGGCACACACACTCAACCCTGCTCACAGTCAGCCTGACAAGTTAATCAGCAAACACCATGCAAATACTGGAGCCAATCACACTGCAGAAGCAAAGGGACATTTGCTGACCTTTAAAAATGACACCTGAGCAGACCTCTGTGTTTACAGCATAAGAGATCAGGCTGGGTTAGATTACCTGATGTTGACCTGTACATATAGTTTAGATAACAGTTTGGTAAACTGCTATCTGATTCATTCACTGGAGTTGTTGGAAGGCTGCAGTAATGTCTTTATGTGGATCTTAGTAATCCTGTTATAACTGTTCTATTCAGTAACAGCTCTACTGGACTGTGGCTCCGCTCTGATGTGTTTTCCTGATGTTAAGCTGCACCTAATGAGACACTTCTTCAAAAGTTTGTAATAGTTAAAATAAAAGTGAAAGTGAATTTAAAATGGTGCAGAGTGTTTGCATTCACTGCCACCAGCACAAACACCAAATGACACCAACAGCAAACAGGGCAAATTGAGACTTTTGTCTGTAGAAATAGATTGTCTCAAATAAGGATAGATGTAATTTATAATATTACTGTTTCTCTTTTTAAAATATACATTATCTTTTGCAAAAAAATTAGAAGACTAAATTATTTTCAAATACAAATTGTCCTATTTACATTTAATTCATCATGAATTTTACTGAGCTTGAGACCTTAAAGCCCTTTCATTGTCATGATCACTTGAGCTTTCCTTAAAAGATCCACTCGCACAAGAAATATCCATATGAAAAGCCAAAATCATGATCCTTATAGAGCAGGCTTTTTCAATTTTAAACAGTCTGAGCTTTCCTCCACCTTGAGGATCATTTTTCCACTTTGAATTTGATCTGAAAGAGAGATTGTGATGAAATTCACCCTATTATTCATGTTCAGAGGAGATTTTAATGGCCTCGTGTTTTTTCCTCTACTGACCCTTACCTAATTTATAAGGGAAAAAAATCATCAAAAGAAAACGGTAATCAATTTCAGCCTGCTATCATTGTGTAAATATCAGGAGTTGAGCTAATCAAGACAAACACTTGGTGCTCTAATTCTCCAGTCAGGTGCAATTAAACCTTTGCAGAGGAAGAGGGCAAAAAAAAAAAAAAGATGTGATTAAAACACCACCAGTCAAACCTCACAAGATGGAAATCTGCCACTTTGGCTCGTTTCATGTGGATAATTTGAGGAAGGTTACAGGTTATTTATCGTTTCACACAGTTTAAAGGTTTTCATTTGCAGCAGTTTTCCATCTCCATGGTTTACTTGCTCTGGCAGACAGACTGGACCCCCCTTTCAACAAATTTCCACCCCACCTGACCCAACACATTGGTTTACCTAAAATGTGGCAGGTTTGATAGGATAAATGAAAGGTAAAGTCACATGTCACAAGTTACGCTGCTCTGGCAAAATTTATTAGGTCTGTCCGACACAACTTAGGTCAAACTGTCAAACCAGGCTGAGCCAATATATCAGTCGAGACTCTGTTACTGCATTACCTACTATTCGCATAAAATGTTTTCAGAAACACATTTTAGTGTTCTGCTTAGCTGTAATTTGCAATATTTGAACTCTAAATTGAGCTCTAAATTAAACCAAGCACAAGCCCAACTTGCACATTGCTACATCACAGTGCCATTGTTCTGATTAGTCTCAGGTCTATTCATCCAGAGGCATTTTTGCTCAGCACCCATTAACATTGCCCTTAATAATCAAAATAAACAGAAAAGGTCCAACTCACAAATGAGATTTTTTTAGCAATTTGAAAATATAAATAAAACTCCACTTACCTTTACAACCAAACACTTATATTCATATAAAACCCCCACTGACTGGGCTTAACTTATACCAAAATCATCAGTTTGTTGTTTGTTGTGCTTTGTATTGTATTGTATTGTATTGTATTGTGTGCAAGTGAATATTGCAGCCACTACTGTTAGTCAGTCAGAAGTAAACTTTTAGTTTGCTAGAAGTCTGAGCACAAACTGCATATTTTAAAATTCTGGTCTTTTAGCCTCTACCTTTGGCTACAGTCTGCAATCCTTTATCTATTGTTTTGTCATCTTTGAGTTTTGGTACAGATATGAAAACAATATTTCTTTTTGCACATATTGCTTTAAGGATAATATATATATATTTTTTTTTCTTTTTTTATTTATTTATTTTTTTATTTTATAAAATAAACTTCAAATCTCAAATGTGAAATGCAAAAGCATGACTGTGTCCCAAAACATACTGGCAAAGTTATGATTTAGAAAAGATATGATCAGATCAAAGAACAGATAGCAGATACTTTTAGTAAAGTTATAAAGGTCTGACACACAGCCTCGTGGCCCCTTGTGGCCCCTGCTCAGTATCTCCTCTCTCTACACTTACCTATCTCTTTGCCCAGTCCTGATCGCAGGATGGCTCCAGCTGAGGTGACCACCGCACAGGTCTTGAAGCTGCTCCGTTCCTGCTGTCTGTGCAGCTGCTCCAGGGGACGAGACGGCACGAGACGAGCCCAACCGAGTGCAGAGAAAGGCTGCTCCGACCCGTCCACCGTCCTCAGTGGGGCCTGGGCCTTCATCTGGCACAGCAGCTCCTTAGCACTCTGGGCAGCCCTGCGATGCCCCTTGTAGGAAACATGGTGTTTGTTGGCACTGACATAGTCCTTCATGGCGCGCTGCAGCCGAGGGCTCAGCATGCCGGCAGACACGCGGCCCCGCCACAACCGCTGCACTACAGAGGCCGACTTAGAGAAGTAATATTCCTCCAGATCAGAGAGGTCACCTCCGCCCCCCCTGCCTGCTGTAGTCCTCATTCTGTTTCCTACTTCTTCATCTTCATTATCCCTCTCATCCTCTTCCTCCTCCTCCCCACCATGGTAGCGTGTTCTTCTGACGTGGTTCTGGTCCTCTGTGGTCTGAGAGGTTCTCTCACGACTCTGGACTGCAGCGTCTGAGTAAGATCCCACATTTTCTGTCCCAAAAGAGGACCAGGCTGCCAGGCTCTGTGGGTCCAGGTATTCCTGGTGACTGGTTTCCTGGCCACCGTAAACAGCGTAGGGAGCACTGTTGGGGCCGTGGCTCACCTCCTGGCTGAACTCTGGTGTGGTGGAGCTGGCAGAGGGATCCGGCTCTGGCTCATCTCTGGGATAAGTTGTAGTCAAGGTGGAAGCCGGTTCAGGACGGGAGCCGAGGTTGGCGTGCTGTTGATGGGAGGCCTGTATAGAGGCCAGACGTCGGGTGTCAGGGTGCTGGGAGAGTAAAGATCCAGCAGAGGTCAGGGGCTCATTCACACGAGCATCCAGGAAGTAAGAGAGGAGGGCGAGGAAGAGGAGAACCCAGGCCAGCATTCCCACCAGCACCAGCCTACGCCACTGCCTCATGCTGGACTTCATTACCTATCACTCACATACACACCCGTTCAGCTGGCCTGCTGACAACAAGGCCCCACGGCCAGGACTTAGCCCAGAGGTCAGCTGGAGGGCCTGTAAAAGAAAAGAGCTCAGAGTAAAACTGCTCATAGGAGACAGGAAACAGGTGAACCAGCAAAACAGAGGTTTAGGACCCTCACCTCAACTGATGCCTCTATTTCTTCATGTCCATGTGTCCTCAAGGATACAGCAGGACCCTGAGAAGAGGAGCGGCACAAATT
The DNA here is from genome assembly GCA_029783805.1 of Acanthurus tennentii. Taxonomy (NCBI): domain Eukaryota; kingdom Metazoa; phylum Chordata; class Actinopteri; order Acanthuriformes; family Acanthuridae; genus Acanthurus; species Acanthurus tennentii. Next base: position 7,553,758 of record JAPZDZ010000005.1, read on the forward strand.
AGTGGAGTCAGAGTGCACATGCATACATGAGACGGTGTGTATATGAAAGCAAAGCTCTCACACACACACACTGCAGAGAAGCACCACCTGCAGGGCAGAACTTGGCTGTCCTCCACTCCTGGTGAAAAAAAGGGGAATTTTTTATAAAACTCCAACCATTTATTGACTGGAAACAAATTTGCAGCTTCCCTTATGAAACTAAGTCACAAAACAAAAAACAGAACAGCTCCACGTCAGCTGGGTCTAAAACTCCTCTCAGACAAAAAAGATGTCATGAAAAATAAAGAATTTCAAGAGATAAAGAAATGTTTTACCCACGGAAATTAGTTAATGGGAGGTCAACACCAACTTAAACCTAATTTTAACTTGAAACCAACCCTGGAGGATGTAATGACAAGTGATGATGCAGTGAAGTGCATTAAGTTTTTTCATGACAAATCAGCAACTAATTGTTTGTAATTTGGATTGTTTCTCTTTGGGGTTGTTTTGATACAAATACCAGTATATTAAATGTCTCAGTACTGTTTAAAATATATGGTATCAAGAGTACACAAGTCTTTGGGCTAATCTGATAACACACAATTTATTTACAAGAACCAGCTTACGTAAGATTTTTAATGCTCAGGATCTTTAAAGACATGTGGTTAGAACTAATTTTCAGACTAAGAATTAGAATAAACTGAAGTTTAAGCATAAATAAAGCATTTTTATAGATGAAGCCTGAGCTCTATTACCTGTTTGACTGACTTTCCATTAGCTGTCACCATTGTAACAATTACCACAGCACTATGATGATCACCTGCTAAGTCAAAAAACCTGGACTAATTTACATTTCACATGTGGATGAACATGATATTTTTGATTTTTTCAGTGCTTTACCCAAAAATCAAAATCATTAAAAACAAAACTCATTATCATCATGACTCAGTTGAACACCCTGGTGGTTCACTGATGGCTTACAGAGTGAAATACACAGCAATGAAGGTAAATAAATGAAGCATTAAATTGCCTCACATCAGAGGAATACAATCCTCTCAACCACACGTAATTATGAGCTTTGGTCTCTTAATGTGGGAGCATTTCTCTCTCTTGAGAGAGAGGGAGAGTGGCAGGGTGAGGCACGAGTGAAAAAAAGGCTCCAGAGTGTTAAGCCTCCTCTAGTCTTAATTACAGCTTCCTGTCTCTGCAGCTGCCGGGTCCTGCACAAGCGATCCCAGGCATCCCTCCCCACCTTTTCCCAGACATCCAGGCCTCCCGCCCCGGGGTCGCACAGGAGGCCAGAGCTCATCCACTGACCATGGTCAAACAGCAGGGGGCAACTGGGCCAGAGAGAGCAGAGACAGTATGGGAGAAAGAAAATAACAGACAAAGAAACAGACACAAGCTCTCAGCCAAACACATCTGCACAAACATGCACACACAACAATCGGATTCTTCCTGAAAATGTGCAGCATGTCCTGTTTAAGGCCTTCGGGCCACAGACAGATGTGGTGGGTTGTCAGGCAGTAATCCCCTGTGTAGCAGTTCCAACATGTCTACCACGCTGGGGTCAAATGTTACTCAGTGGAAAATATGCCATTTAACACCTGGAAACAACAATGGCGGCCCTGACATCCGAAAAGACAAGAAAACAAGCAGGAAAACACACAGCTGCCCAATGACATTGTTGTCAACAAGCAAATGCCATCTATATGCACCACTGATTCACAGAACCCCACTGTGAATATGTGTGTGTGTGTGTGTGTGTCTGTGCGTGTGTGCCCTGAAGCATGTCGTGCATGCATGTGACTGCGCAGCTAGTTTGCCTCACCTGGCAGCAATCAGGATGTGTGCTTCAGTTACTGCAGTGAAACAACATAAACGTGTTGCACAGATGGAGAGGCGGGGGTGGAGGAAAGAGCCAGTCTTGTGAGGGCTAAGAAACGGTACAAAATGGGAAACATGGAAACGAGACACTGCCAGACAGCAAAGGACGACTAAATGACTTAGTGGGAGTTAGCAGGAGACGGCAGGAAACAAAAGGGGGACCTGGTAGAATATAGAGCTCAGATCCTGAACGGCAAAGAGCAAAACCAAGATTTAATGTGTTGGTGGAAGAGAGGAAGCTTTTGTAATAGGAGAGGAGATGGGTTAAATGTATGCAGGTCATTCGCCCTCAGGAGGATAATTATGTGGTTTATGACCTGCATGAGGGGAAAAAATAGGAAGAGCGAGGGAATAAGTGGTGAGTACGGAGGAAAGAGATCTCAGCACAGGCCATGCATGAGTTTTAACAGACATACATGAATACATGAAGGGGAGAGTCAGTATTTTGATTGATTAATTATTTAGTTTAGTCACTGAAAAATTTAAAAAAGTGAAAATTTGCCTCATACTACTTTTTGGAGCACAATGGCATGTCCTCACATGTCTTTCCCCGCAATAATAATCGATAACACACAGACAGGTTTAATATCACACGACAAAAGGAGCAAATCCTCACATATTTAAAAGCAGGAATATCATCATATTTAGCATTTTTGTACTATTACTGCTTAAAAAATGGCTGAATGGCTCTACTGCCTGTCAATTTGATGATTAAACCAGTCAATTATAAATTAATTACACTAAATTTTTGAATCTATAATTTGTCAGTTAGCTATAAGTAATTGATATTTTCACAAGTGATTAAACTGATTCATCATTTGGCAGATGACAAGTTTTCTAAAGTCCAGAAGATGCATTTAAATTCCTTGATTTGCCCAACCAACAGTCCAAAACACTACCAGTTTTCCTTTACATAAGACAAAGAATTGTAGCAAATCTTGTTTGTGTGCGTAAAAAGTGGCTCAAAATGCTCCGACATTTTTGGGGAAAAACATATTGTCAATATCTTGCTCGATGAGTAAGATGAGAAATTGAAAACACAGTCATTTCTGAATGGTAAACGAGGAGCTGGAGCCAGTGGCTGGTTAGCTTAGCATTAAGATTTGTCTCTGTTCAAAGGAAACAAAGATTCACATCAGCAGATTTTCTACCTGCGGACGGAGACACAACAGCTGATTCCTCTTTGTCCAGCTAAATTTGAGAGAAAAATAATGGGGTTCTTTTTAAGTATTTCATTTTTAGAAGGCATTTTGGTGTTTCTTTCATATTTACCAGTTGATACCTGTTCATTTGTCAGATTCTCACTGGCGGCTCGTTTGTCCATGATCTTTGTCTTTCACACAGTGAGCAGCAGTGCAGAGGAGCTGCTAGCTGCTGCTTTAAAGGAGCTCAAGACTGCTCCTGCATCTGCTCCACTTTAGATGGCATCAGCCAGTAAGTAAACAAATGTGACTGCTAATTAAGCCGGCCATGTTTCATTTACAGTGGAGGACACAGATAATACAGTGTTTGAACAGCTGTTTAGCGGGAAGTTCTCTGAAGACGGACTTTCCATCCCGTTTCTTAAAGTGCTGGATGTTTGATGTTTTATTTGTTTGATTAACATCTTTGACTCATTAAGTGTTGTTTACATTACAGATTTAACAGTGATTTGACTCGTCTCACCTGTCAGGTGGATAGAAACAGGTCATTGATGATAACACAAAGGCTGAATTCAAATGTCCAGATTTTCCACTTTCAGTTTTTACTGGAAACTCCTGGATTTCAGAATCTAAGTAAATATCTTATATTATTAGCAACTCACAAAAAAGAAAAAATGTATTTCTGTTATACACTGTAAAGCCACATAAACTGCAAATGCCAGCATTGTCCAGAATCATTCAAAAACATACTTTGAAATGAGTTAAAGGGTCATGAATTTTCATTAAATCCGTCTGGAATGACTGAGGCCTCAGTCTCAGAGCATTTTCTTCCCTCATAATCAAACGTCCTCACACTGATGTGCGTGAGCATGCCACAGTATGTACAACTGAAGTCTACAAAGGTTTGGTCTGCACGTCCCAAGGGTGGAAATTTTGTCACAGACTGAACTTTGTCCAACTGAGAATGAATTATTTGACTACACTTAAATTATTTTAATGTGCTCAAATCAGAGGTACTTCTTTAAGTTACTTTGGTGGGCAACATTGGATTTCCTGCACATTTTTTTAGCAAATTTGAAAAAATAAGCAGGTAAAAACACTGGGTAGATCTTGTTTTGTTGTTTTGGTGTTCTTGTACTGGCTTGCTTGCTTGGTGAGGACCAGAACCAGTTTCTGACCAACAAAGTGAGGATGTTTTTGAGAAGTGAAGTGCACTTAGTTTTTTCCTCACTTTTTGTAACCTTTAAAAGGGGCATTGTGGGTTTAAACTTGGTTTGAGGGTTAGGTCATGGTCGGATGAGGGTTGCGGTCAGGCATGCAGTTTCTATGGTTAAGGTTAGGGTAAGGGGCAAAAAAAAAAATCTATATATATATATACACGCTGTGTATATTGTGTATATATGTTGTGTGTGTGGGTGTGTGTCATAACGTGGCCGCTGTGGCAGGCGTGTTAATTTTATTATTACTTTTATTTTGAAACCTGAAAATCTTTCTGTATGATTTAACACTGCAGCTTTTGTATCAGCCGTATGTATGTATGTATGTATGTATGTATGTATGTATGTATGTATGTATGTATGTATGTATGTATGTAATGTATGTAATGTATGTAATGTATGTATGTATGTACATACGTACGTACGTATGTATGTATGTCTGTGTGTGAGTGTGTGTGTGTGTCTGTGTTTGAGGCTATACATGACTCGCCCCATCAACCAGGTGCAGTGCAGGCTGGTTGGAATTTCACTTGTATGTTGAAACTCTATTTGCCCGTGTTTAGCAAGAGTTTCATAACCCAACCGTCCCGGACAGACACACCTGGTTTTCTCCTGTGTTCTCAGAGCGTGACTGCACAAGCTGAAATGATCAGTCTCATTCAATTTAAGGTGAAAGAAATTAGATCTGTGATATCATGCAAGGAAGATAAGCTAAAAGGTGACATTGCTCTGGCACACCTTGTGCTTGTCTTTGTAAGACTGTTGATAAAAATGGCCACATACATTAAGAAAATAATTCTGACTGCCAGTGGCCTGAAATACAGGGACAAGAGAAAATGTAAATAAAGCTAAAGAAATCTAGACTAAAGTAGAAATGACAGACACAACAGAATGGGAAGTTTCTAAGGGGTAAAAATGTTCTTAGATAGCATTTAGCATTAATGATGGATCTATTTTTACCAGACTTGTTGCTGACACAAGACACTAATTTCTTAAATCACTTTACACTTCAAGCATTCAACAGCTAAGTTTCATGGTGCTAATTTATTTGTTTTCCATCAAATTCTTTTTTGTTACATGTACAGTTGGTTCTTCAGTTTCAAAATGTAAATAATAAAGTATCCATAAATGATCATTTCAGTTCTGCTTATTGGTTTCTAAAGATGTTCGTCCACCCTCGCTGTCATAACGAGGAGGGCAAACAAAAACCTTTCAGTATGGTGCAGTGCAGTTCTCTCTGAAACACTTTCAACAGTAACTGAAAATTATGACTGTGATGATAAACCAAAAAGAAAAACAAAAGGGCATTATTCTCCCAGCAAATTAACTTCTGAGAACAAAGAGGTTTAAATTTAAAGAGGAAGTCAAGCTTTGGCTTTCCTGTATGGTTTGTGGTCTTGTTGTTGTATGTTGCAACTTGTCTGTCACAAACATCCTGACTGTCAGGGTTCACTGCTTGAAGGTGGAAACTGTTTTCCACTTTCTGTTTATTTAAGAAGTTCTTAATTTAAATGTTTAGTCTCTTATTATCCAACTATTGATTACAAGCAAAGACATGATCCATGTGACCATTATAACAACACACAACAAAGACGGCAACAACATTAACTTCAGATATTTAGGATATGAAGAAAAATGTTTACTTTCACCAGTAAAAAGTCAACTAATGCTCAGACTTGAGGACAAAAACTGAATCTAAAGCCAACTCAGGGTTTTTAGAGACATATTTCTTTTTTCATGTGGCCATATTCTTTGAGACCCAGCATGCACTTCTGCTACCAGCTGTAATTCTCAATGCTCCTGCAGAACAGGCATTGCCAGAGGTGACTTTACTGAACTCCGGCCACTATTTGACTACCAGGTAAGTGATTGGACGGCCCCTGAGGGAATACAGCTGCACAGCATCTCACTGAAATTTACTCAGTCCTTTTTACTACGGCCCGCTGAGGAACCAGGGTGGAGAGGCCACATTGTGAATTCTTTAATCACAGCCAACTTGAAAGAGTTTCTGTAGGGAGCTAGAGGTTCAGGTCTTGGTATGGAAAAGTAAAGGCCACATGAACTTTGCAGAAAATACAAAGCAAACGCAGAGATTGGCACACAAGAACTCGCCTGTGTTTAAGCACAAAAGAGAGGTTAATGCACAGTGTGAGGGTAGAAACTGTTTAGGCTAATAAAATTCATCTGTGGTATTTAACACTGACATTAAAAGACAAAGAGGAAATAATAAAAGACCAAAAGGAATACCAGGCAGATTCTGTCAGAGAACATGCTGTCCCCCTCTATTCTGCACACTACACAGCAATAGGATTCAAGTGTGCACGTTCTCAAATACAACACTGACCAAAGAGCTTGTTCCTCATAAAATATTGAGTCTTCAAGAGCGGAGTTGTTCCCCATCTAAAAATATAAAGCTGTTTTACTTTAATATTAACCGTGTTTCAATTTAAACAACTACAAACTAACGCATCACCGTGAGGTTGACCAGAAGGCAACAACGCCAGACTCGCTCAGCATCTTTGGACCTGCAGACAGAAGTGTGAACTGAGCAGTAAAGAGACATTTTGGGTTAACAGTTCAGCTTTGAATTTGCCTAAATTTCAGGTCACATCTCCTAGGAATTTATAAACAATACATGAAAAACATGCATATACAGTACGTGCTTTGTGCGTGAAAAGTCAGAAAAACAGATATTTCCACTAAGGTTTAACATGAGGAACACAATTAGATACAGGCTGTAGTTTGAAGTAGAGGTGGGTGCTGGTGGTGGGTGTATGCAGCTTCACTACTAGGGCATGGAGTTATTTATGAACTGGAGCTCAAGTGGGGTGTTTTTTCATTTTTCTTTTTCTTTTTTTTTTTTTTTAACACAACCAAATCACACTCTAAGTGCTCACGGCCACCACACTCTTATTCTGCTGAATTCTGCCAATCCACAGCAGGGCCGCCAACGCAGGGTCGTCTAGCAAAACAATGCAGGGTTGGCCGGCAGAGAGGTTTAACCTGGCTCAAGTCTTACTGCATCGCAGTGGGACGTCATTCTCCGATAAGCTGACCACTCGACTAAATGCAAGAGCACATTTCTGGCAGATCACTTTGTAACATGAATGCTATATCTCTACTGTTTATCTGGAAACTACATCATGTGGAAATAGTGATAGAGTACTTAAATGTAGAGACAGTGTATTGGTTTTTGGTGAACCCTCATCCATTTACAAGGTGCAAAGGGAACAAAAAAGGTCTAATAGCTCCTGCACATTTGAGATATATGGAACTTGTTTGGGTTTTTGGTTCGTAGAGGAAGATATGAGTACTTCAAGGGTTGTTAATTTCTCAAAAACTGCATTGATTGAGGAAATTATTTACCGCTTCAATCAGATTCCTTACTTTTACCTTGAGTACTTTCACACAGTTGAGCTGGAGCTTGCAGCTTAGCAGCTACAGCCTCTGTTTTCCAGAGGGAATCAAAACAAGTCCAGTCAGTATTTTCTGAGCTGCTGCTCCTACACGTCTCAACTTCTCCAAAATCGTGTCAAGGGAAATATTTGAGTTTTGAATTGCAGGAGCGGGGGGGGCATGGCGTGCTACTATTTCATTCATTTACAATGAATGGCTGTCCGTCATGTCTCTGCAGAGTTTGAGTCCTAATGTGTGAACTTAATTTTGGAGAGAGATCAGGGAGGCCATGTGAAATTTGGGAGGAGGCAAAGAAAGGCTCACCCCACCTTCAACTGTAGACACAGGTATGAACACTCTGTACTAACTGTTTTTCTTTTCAAACTCTGCCTGTTAAAACAAGTTGCCTTCAAGTTGCTGTTTTGTGATGTAGAGAGGCGGAGATACTGACATTAATACGTCCTGACCTGTACTATTAATGAGTTCAGGACTTATTATCTGCTTCAATCAACACCCCAGCTCAATAACTGTCAGCTCAGCATTCAGGGTCCATGCTGCACTCCTGAAAGTTTTCCAAATTCCAGTTTAAATAAGCAAATTCCGATAAATCATACATTAATTACAAGACAAGTTGACAAGGTAAAAACTTATTGAGCAGCCAAACGGTGTTTAATCCCACCACCTGAACTGCTCTGTATGAGACAGAGATCATACACATGGAAATTAGCCACCTTATCAACAGCCATCTTACATGCTACATTCTGAGTCGGAGGGATTCACATCAGACTCTTGAGCTGCATCTGAAAGGTGCCTTCCAGAAAAAAGAAACTGCTGACTGTAATTTAATCCAGGAAATAATTTCACACAAATCAAACTGCAGTTACAAAACTGTCATTAAGGCCGAGGCATTCACACAGGTATTGATCTAGTACCATTTTTAGGGACTGCCGAAATATGAACCTTCCAAACTTAGCCAATACAAGGCATTGCATTTCACTGAACAGCACATACTGCGTTTTCGTGTCATGTAGAGATGCTTATTTGTGTGGCTGCGAACCAGACGAGACAAATGAGACATTACAGGCGAGAGCAAAGGCTGGAACATCAGAGGTCATTTGAAAATCGTGAAGTGAAGTAAGAAAACTGAGCTCAAAGAAGAAGTGTATGCACAGATTTAATGAACCATGTCTCTTCCTCTCTCTCTGTCCTCACTTAATAAACCCCCTGCTGTAGGTCCACCCTGCTTTGGCCTCAGAAAGCAAAGAGGTTATTACTGTGTAGGACATCAGACCCTGTGTAATTATACTGCTAGTGCCCAAATACACCAAAGGGTCCACTGCACTTCATCACATCTTGAAACCCTAAAGTGCAGCTGTTAAAAATAGCCTTCTGACTGAACGGATGGCTACCTACCTAAATCTGTACAATATGCGAGTGAACACAGGGTAATGTCGAGGCTAAAACACTGTCATATTGTGTAAAACCATCAGCTAGCAACTGTTTCATTGAACTTTCTCTGTGTTTCACATCTGCAATTGCTGCTAATGCTGTAGCAGAGTTTCCAGGTCAGAGAAGAGGAGAACGAAGCAGGGCTGATATCTTTGTTTCCTCCGATGGATGGAAGAATTAGTACCTTTTACTTCCAAGTCAAAAGCTCAAAATTGAGGGGGTTAAACCCTTCCTATATATCCTGCCAAGATCTAATCCTGCCGCTGCTCCAACATGATGACATAATGAAAGGCTTCCCCCTCCCTTCACTTCTACTGCTCACCTTCTCTCCTTCCCCCACATCTGCCTCAGTCTGTGACCTACATTTAACTATGGTGCTGTGCATGCAGATGGAAGTGCAGACACCGCTCCACTGACTGTTTCTGTCTATATGTATTAGTTCTAAAGTCAGTCACTTCAGTGTTCTGCCTTTACCCACGCAAAGAACTAAATTAATATTGCATTCTCCTTCTGTGAGGAGATGTGTGCGTGTGAAGTTACTGTACGATGGCTTCGCCTGCCAGTCTCTGTGAGGAAATGTGACTACCAGCAGTAGATCAACCAGCCTCTCACCACTGGCACCTCGCATGTGGAGCTGAGAACACACTGCAGGCGATACAGCTCGTTTCAGCCATCCAACTGCCTGCCAATCACATACACTAGAGCATGTCATCGCATGACTGCACGCACGCACATATGATGCACGTAGACAGGCTTTAAAACCGAAATTAGAGCGCAAGCAAAGGCCACAAATTCAATGAAACATAGGTTGCATTTCTGTTGCTTCTTCTTACAAGAAAGAAGACTAAATGGAGACAAGGCGAGCCGCTATTGATAGAAAAGAAAAGCCACACATGCTTAGCAACAAATCAACTTGCAGGAACTTAAATGTGGTCTAATGCAGGCCAACATGAGTGTTACTATTCTTTACTATGAAAGCGCAGTTTTCAACACTAGAAGGACAAAAATAATATGTTAGAGCTTCTTTCTTGTTCGCTATAAAAGGATAAAAGGTGGCATTTCAACATTGAATTTGCTAATTAGTGGATAACAAAACTGAGCATAAGCCACACAAAAGCACACCTGTAGCACATCTGTCAGTACCTGCCTATAACCAATCCTTTACTAAATTGATCATAAAATAATACACAGATTAATCTTTCGTAAAATAAGCAGTTACTTACAGCTTTTAACAAAATGATTGAACTGTGATGACTGCTTGTTAGAGGTTTTCCAAGCTAGAAAACAGTGTCTGTGGTGAACATGCAGAAGGCGGGGGGGGGCAGACCTGCAGTAGCAAAAACAAAAGGTTCATTGCATTAATTGCATTTGCACTGCCATCGATCCACCCAAACCCCATTATTTCTAACACATTCATTCATGGCCAACCAACCTGCTAACAAACGTAACTTTAAAGTTGCTTTGTTTTTAAAAAAGAAGAAAATCATGAACTGACAGAAGGGTTCTCAGGTTGTCAGGGTGAAATTTAGGGAAAACAAAAAATAAGGTTAAAAAAATAAGTCAAAACCTTTTGTTTTGTAATTTATTTTTTAATCCCATACTAATTGTACCTGGAGCAAGAGAGAACAGTTATTTATTATTAAAGTAATTAATTTTTTTATCCCTTTAGTTGAGGCAGAACAAGTGAGAGCTTTCTTCTCTCACAGAGCGAGAGAAGTTGAGGAAGTGGCAGCTTCATTGGAAAGACAGAGGAGAGGGATGTGCTAAAGGTCTTTATCTGCTGAGACATTTTGAGATTGTTGATGATTTAACTAGTGAAAAGAGTTTCAGATTGAAATGAAGTGAGCAAAAAGTCTAAAGTCTTAAGTCTAAACTTAAGCCAATATTTAATTGATTTTTGAGCACTTCATTTTTAAAAAGGTGCATGTTTTAAAGCTCTCAGATATGTTTTGTTTTTTTTTTAAATGCAGCTCTTACTTTCTTGAAATGAGAAAAGAAGGTGTATTTATTATTAGAGTTTTCATACATATTTGGTGCAATTTAGTGTGAAAACTTGACAATACATGTTGTTGGTTTATTTCTGATCTGCATTTTCTTTATTTGCTTTGACAATCTGTTGTTGACAAATGTTGATTCAACTGGCATTTTAATGCCTGTTACATATGTGACGTTCCAGGTAAATTTTTTCTCTCTCTCCTTAGCTGCACCACCTACAGGATGAAGGACCACAAAAATATCAGGCATACATGTTTTATATATATAAAAAAAAAAAAAGAAATAAATACGATGTATGTCTGCGCCACTCTACACGTTTCATACACACAATAATAGAAAGAGATCAAACATCGTTTGATATTCTTTGGCGAAATGGTCAAAGAGAAACAGGAAAGAAATCTTTCATCCTGACTCTCTCTTGGTGGTAGCAGAGTCAGACTCTGGAGGGATGGCTTCATGCTGCTGTGACATCAGGTCCAGCAAGGTCAAGGCAAGAAAGTAGTAAAGCACTAACTCCATTAAAGACTGATCCCGCTGAGGCAGATTACTTTGGTCCTTATCCTCCTTCAGCCACAGCACCGGTTATATCTGCAGAGCAAAAAAAATGTCTATTTTGCAAAGGCGTGCTTAGACACATTAATCTGGCTGTAAAGAAGCGACTACACCCAGTGGCAATAACGGAGGTGCAGGGAGAAGGAAGTCCCTCAAACACACCTGTCAAGGTCCATCTGCTGTGGAGATTTCACACTCGATTCACAATAAAGAAAGGAGACAACAGGGGTCCACATTCTGCATCCATGAGCTGGTTTCTGCAGACAGCTGTGCAGACGGCCATATCATAAAAGTGAGCTGACACCTGGACACACAAGCGCAGCCACAAACACACACCTGGACTGGGACGCTACACTAGCAATTAGCCCCTCTCTGTCTATCAGAGTGCGCCGTGTTCATGCGCCTTGTAATTACCAGAGCAGAGGACGTGTTTCATTTAAAAAGCAGCACCATTGACACAGGCCTTGAGAGAAAACAAGGCTCTGACTCAGTCAGAGTGAGTAACGGACAAGAGAAAGTCATCAGCCACCAGACGTCCACTGGCTGTTCAGCATCTAAACAGGAGGCAGACTAAGAAGTTTAACATCTAACAAAACTGTAGCTTTAAGCGCTTCACAAGCCACGGAAATGATGCTAATGTTTAGTTTAGTTTAAAGAGTAGCCTCCACTTAAGGAAGAAAAGGGCGTCTGATGGAAACACGAGGTAGGGAACAGTCGAATCATCCTGACCTTGCAAGCACATTCTATTCTGATAAATCACACAGGGCGGCGGCTCCTGATGACAGGCTTTCACGGTGCACAGAGCCACCTCAAATAAAGCCTGCCAACAGCAAGGTCCTATGAAGGTAATGCAGCTCTACACCTCGCATTATGGCCCATAAATACAGCTGTGAGCGCTGATGCTCACAGCAGGCAGACGTTTGAAGTGAAAGAGTAGGGAAAGTTCTCTTAGAGCTCGTTTCATCGTCCCTTCCCCTTCCTGAGGAGGCCAAACGCACATTACAATGCTTGTACCATCACACTGTATGACTAGTCACCCCCTCATGCCAACAGTGACCTCTCACTCTATTTGTCATTGAACCGGAGGTAGATTCGGCAGGGTTTAAACTGCTTAGTCCACACACAAAGATGGAGATGTGGCATGAGAACTGGCTGTTACTAGCAAGCTGAAACACAAAATATGAGCAGATCTTATAGGTTAACACAAGTGCTGATGTTTGGAAAAAAAGATGGTGACAGGATTTTTTCATATCAGGGTTTCACACACTGGCTATTGTATTTTTGTGGTGGGGGAAAAAAATACATGTTTGACTACTTGGAGAACAAGTCCACTAATCTACAGCTCTATAGCCATTTTCAGACAGCTTAACCTCTCTATAATCTGTCTGAACTCTGGACACTTGCTTCTAAACACAGACTGAGATTAGCAGCCTTTCACAGACTTACAGCACAACTATGAAAGCTCTGCCACAATAAGCTGAACAAATCTTCCATGTCACTGTTTAAGAAGACTCGACATAAGGAGAATAGCACCGTACGTCAACATGCAGCACGAGCAACGCAAACATCTCCTTTCAGGAAGTTTACAATCCTATGAAGACAGTTAATAACCCTGGATGTCCATGTGTTTCTCATCCTGTCCTGTCCCCTCTGAGCGCTGACACACACACACACACACACACACACACACACCAGGCCAGGAGTGAGCGGCACAGCTGGTCTTGATGACTCCAGCGCTCCTTCCTTTGAAGGCTGAGCTCAGATAACTGCTGCTCTGGCCGGTTAGCGCACATCTGAAATTACACCTCCACCTTCCCAAAGCAGTCTGCCCATGCAATCCCTCCTCTCCTCTGTACTGTACTGTACTGTACTGTACCTCCACATAGGAGGTCTGGAACAGATAAAAATAAAACTCTTCCTCCAGCTTCAGTCGAATTTTTGGATTAACTAAAAAGCAGCTCAAGAATCAGAATAAAACTCAGGCCTTGTCTTTTCATAAGCAGCAGTGAGATACTAAGCACCAAATTTTGCTATGAAGAGGGAATCCTTTTCATGTGGAAAGCAACTCTTGATGAATATTTTCATAATTTTGTATCATCAGATGGCAATGTGACAGAGGTCGCATATAGTGATGAACCGAGAATTATCACCTGAATTTGCAGCTTCACTCTGCTTTACAGCTCATCGCTTAGCTGTCCAACACAAAACTGCTCTTGTAGTGTCACTGTCAATGAAAAAGCTCTAAAAACCTCATGGTGCAGTAACTATTCAGCAGTATCTGCTCCTAAATGGTCTAAAAAAAAAGGTTAATGTAGGCAAAATAGTATTTATCCCCAATATGCACTACTATTTTTTTCCAGTAAAATTCATGCACTGGTGCTAAAGCTACAGATAAGACAGGCTGAAACATCACTAGCTTGCTAATATCAGACAA
>JAPZDZ010000005.1:7567908-7588400 GCA_029783805.1 Acanthurus tennentii
TTTTTCATACCATCAACAAAATATCAATATCTCAGAATACAACTCTGAAACACTGTAATACTTTAGGGTCTTACTGCAATTATGTAATGTTTAAGTTGCTTCTCTGCATGCTGCTTCTGAATTAATTGAACGTTGCACATCTGGCTTGCAGAACCAGAGAGTCTGTATCCTTTTGTAGTCTACATGCAAACAATATTGTGTTTTTAAAGTTGAACTCCATCTTTTTCCACCAGGGAATCTATTTTCCATTTTTCTGCCACTGCTGAAAGGTTTATCAGTCACACTGTCGACCTTTTGTTTCTTACTTTGTTCAACATCAATTCAACTAATGTGAGCACAGAAATCTAATTAATACACCTTGGTGAGATTCATGTTAAACTCCATCTGACTGAGAATGTGTCTTCAGCACACACCCTGCACATTAATTCACTTCCACTCGCAGACTTCCTCCAGTCTGATGCTAATCAGAGCAGTCAGTCTTTGACTAACTAGTTAGCTGTATTAGTGGGTCATTATGACACCACTTCTGCATTTCATTAGTTCGTATTTTTAGATTTTCCTCGCTGCACATAAAATATCAACCTCCAGAAGTCCTTGTCAGCCCACTGATGGGTGTGGTGTTTTACTAAGTCCAAATGAATACATGTAAAATTATATGGTTTGAACACACTGGCCATTGCTAATATATTAAATAGAGAGCTATGTAATCTACCCTTTTCTGCTCCTTCTCATCCGGCTTCAGCTCTGCACATCATTTTCACAATAACCACAAAGATTTGTCACTGAGTTGATAAACTGAGTGTTAAACATGAACAGACTCAATTTTATCACGGCATTAGCTTCTTTTGTAAATTAAGTCATTTCTGCACATAGTTTTTTCTTCAGGAAGTGTTAAAGTGTTACTTCGTAGCATGTGATGTCCTAATTTTAGCTGGAGCAGATATTTTTCTGTCTGTATATATAACCTGTATTGTGTCAACACTGATTTGCCTGCGGAAGTCCCTGTCGATCAAAATGAATTTACATTTTAATGGCTCAAAAACTGCAAGCCGCAGATATCTCTCCCTTTTTCTTCAACCTTTAGAGCATCCCTTTGCTTTTGTGGACAATATGAAAAGACCAAGAACTAAAAAATTAAAATTAAGTAAACAGGGTCTGTGTGAAAAAATAGCTGCAGGTCCTCTGTGTAACAATACGCCATAGTAGGATTACTGCCAGATTGTGTTGGTGAATAAAAAGACAGCTGGCCTACACACCTTTAGCGTTTGCACAAAGAGAGGGAGGGCACCCTATTTGAGACCATAAATAATTAGCTGCAGAGACAAAGAGATGCCAGCAAGTGTGTAACAGTAATGAGTTATTTGTGAAAGATGCAGATGTACTTCACAGGTCTTTTGCACTTTGTTAGAAAGTGTATGCATTTATCAGACACACATTAGCACATTTGTAAATGCAGCCTTACAGCGAGTAACAGCACCTACTGCATAGGTCACCTACTATACAAGAAAATGCTCTGCCACATGCAGGTAAATAATTTATCTCTCCTTTTCTATAAGGTGTCCTTTTAGCTCTGCTGCGTTGGTTAGAAACACTGTCCACTAAATTCAGCATTTGTCCTCGTTACCACCTTGCCAAAGCTTTGAAAACCACAGAGCACATAATTATTCAGCAGCTGCACACACAAACAAAATGACACTTTTCTGACGCAATGTCACCAGAACCTGGAGAGAGGGTTTGTATTTTCTTCCTCGCTCTGTATTTTGCTGCACAGGGAGAAATTACAAAGACCAGACTGATGCCTTTGATTCCAGTGGACTACAGTGAAGTGTGTGTGTGTGTCTGTGTGTATTCCTATTGTAATGAGTTTCACTCTTCTCTCGACCTCCCCCGCTTCTTGAAGGTGATGTGTTCTTGATGACACCGAGTTTGGTCCCGACAGCTTGGAGTGACAAAACTCCACTTTTACACGTTGCTGATATCAGACAACGCAGCACTTCAAAAGGCACTAAAACTCCAAACCCCCACAGCAAAAAAAAAGCAGAAAACACTTAATTGCCCTTGACACTTGTATGTTTCCCTCTGCTTTTTAATGCTTTCACTCCCCTCCATCATGTGATGTAAAGGCGACTGGGGAACATAATACTTTTATGTTTAATTTAAGGCACTGAGATACCATCAGATTGTCACTAATTAAATTGCTCCAAACAAAAAAAGTCTGTTACAGTTGGGAAGTGTTGCAGCTGTGGATATGATGTGGGAAATAAAACACATTTCAACGAGCAGCTTGTCAGTCTTTAAAACGGTGTTGCCAAAATGAACTTTTTGAGCAGGAGCACCAGGATATTACCTTCATAACAAAACGGTAACAGACTGTACAAGCCATCTCCTTCATCGGAGAAATATCAAAAGGCTCTACATGGTGTCTGATAATCATCGGATTGCAATGGACATGATATACTGGCCAGGAGTTCTCTTTCTAGGTCTGGATTTCCTGTTTTGAATTAGGTGACAACATGTGCATGAAGCTGATTAACAGTAACTGGCTGTCAAGGGAACAATAAGCCTCTGCATCTCCTCCTCAAGTTGTAAAGCAGCGTGCAGGCCTGTCTTTGCTGCGAGCTGCGAGCTGTGAATGAACTCTTCATTGTGGAGAAACCTGATTGTATTTAAATGGACTCGGCGGCAGCAGAGAGGAGAGTCTCGTTAAAAGATACACAGTGGACTCTCCTGCATGTGTCAGAAAAGCTCAGGTTATGTAAAACGATGTTTTCTTGTGCGTAAACCTTAAAAGATCCGCGCCGAAACTCAATGAGCTGCTGTTAAATGAGCGTCCGGTGATGAAACACCGTGATCCGGGAAAGTAACGAAAGAACAAAGGGTTTTCCACTCCATCTTCCACGTTTAATCTAAAACGAACCCCGGATTTTTGGCGAATTTTAAAACCAAACGCCGAGCATGCACATCCTCACCCCCGTGCAGGTCTGTGTCCTGCACAAAGCAGCAAAAAAAAAGCATATTTGTGTGGAAATGCTGCGGAACGCGAACAAAAGCCTTACCTAAAAACGGAGTCGGTCCTCACTGGATGATGCTGCTGCTGCTGCCGACCGGCGGTCCATTCCGCTCCTGTTCGCCGGGTTGCAGGGCAAGCGTGCGGCTCGGTTTGGCTCGCCTCTGCTCTCCGTCCGCGGAGGAGACATCCACTACTACACTGAGCGGAGGGGCTGTGTTGTGTTGTCCGTCACACTGTTGCTGGCCTTTTTCTCTCATCCACATCTCAGTTTGGGAGGCGGAGCCAGCGAGGACTGCTTTTTTTTTTTACAGAGAGACAACGAGGTGGCTGGCCTGGAGGGAAGGGAAGGAGAAAAGCTAGATAGGAAGGGAGGAAAGGTATTGATATTGAATTTAATACCTTCCGGGCAGCAGCAGCAGCTGGTGTGTGAATTGCAGATAAAAGTAAAAAGAGGAGGGAAGGATGGAGGGAAGGGCATTGGTCTATTTGTTACAGGCTCCATTTGTTAACCAGCAGGTGTGTCCAGTTCAAAGAGAACAAAGGACATTTTGGAGAATAAACTTTAGCCCCTTGCCAAAAGTTAGATGTTATAATTGACTCCACTCATTTAGCTTATCTGCTCTGTAAAAATAAGGCTACAGTCACTATCTGCTCAGTTTAGCATAGCTTAGCTTGGCAGGGGGCCATGACTTCCTAGTCTGGTGTAGCTAGTCTTATCTCCACAGCCCTAAAGAAAGGTCCAGCTGCACCTATTATCACTCCTTTATAGGGGATTTTTTTTCTCTGGCTTGTGTTTCTTTAAACCAATCACAGTCACCTTTGGCAGCACTGAACACAGGATGCAGCTATGAGGACCGAACGGTCACATGCAAATAGCAGGATGAAAGGGAAATACTTACTAAAGTTATTGCCCAATGGTTCGTACCCGCAGCCTATATACAGTGAGTCAGATGAGTAACTTCCTGATGCCTCCACCAGTTGCTCTGCTCCCGACCTGACCCCGCTTAAAAGCAAGAAAATGGCTACCTTTTACATCCTTTTTACATATTTTAATGAATTAAACAAATGAGACAGTGTTGTGATTGGCTGTAGCTGTAGGTGATAGGCTGGTTTAGTTACTTGTTGTTAGTGTTATTTTAAACAAAACTAGGTGTTTCTGAAATGTGATAAATGAGCATTTAAAAAGCAAAGTTTTCAGATTATTTGATTTAAATGATTTTTGGAGGCCAGAGGAGATAAACTTTCCAAAATTTCACAAGTTTGTTCCTCTTTTAAGTTGTATTAATTAATCAGATTAATCTTGTGCTCCCTTGAAGGGGACTTTTGGTTGCAGGAAACCACCTCTGAATAGATCCAAACTGCCTTGCAGGGAAGATGAATTACAACAGAATTAATTAATCATCATATTTTTAAAACATCGCACACACAACACATTTGCTGTCACAATCCCAACGTGAATCAACATAAAAAATAAAGTCAGATGTTTCAGACTATAAGTCATTAGTAGCTTGAAATCATGAGACAGAAGTAGTGATTTTCATAATTTCAGTAACTTTGAGTGAAACTGAAACCTCTGTCACAATGCAGTAATGTAGTCTCAGGGGATTTCAGATGTCCAGCAGTGTGATACAGGAACAGAAAACTTTGAGGTCTCTGACGCTGTAGTTTTGGATAAACAAATACCAAGAATTTATTTTCAGCTCTCACAGGGAGCCAGAGATGGGAGGCAAAAGTTGCAGCAAAATGCTCCCTTTGGGCTTGTTAAAGGCTTTGCTGAAATGTTTTGGGTCAGCTGACCAGAGCAATTACAGCAGTTATTAAAGGTGGAGGAGGAAATTCATACTCTGAGAGGAGAGGGATTCATGCAGGAATAAAAAGATGGATGAGTAAAAGAGGTGTTGGAAGGTGGGCTTTATCACCATAGGGCAAAACCCAGGATGGCTGTTTATCTCTGTTTCAAGTTTTTATGCTAAGCTAAGCTAACCAGCTGCCAACAGTGGCTTCATATTTCTTTTTACAAATGTCACATTGATATTGATCCTCTCATCCAACTGTCCAAAGAGACTTAAACTAATGTATTTTGCAAAGTGGCAAACTATTGCTCTCAAGTACTGAGAAAAGGCTACAAAGCAAACTGAACAGAATCAAGACTGATGATTTAATAGATCCAAATAGCTACTTTAAGGACCTTGAGTTGGGACTCTTTTATCAACTGTGGAATAAACTCAATGAGCTAGATTTTATTGTTGCTATTCTTTGAATATTTTGAAAGAAATAATCGGTTCTAAGCTTGTATTTCTAAGGCTGGAGCTCATTTTAACCTTTTGTTTTTTCCCTTCTATACCTGTGTGAGTTTGTGTGTCTGTGTGTGTGTTAAATGGAGAAAGAGCAGTGAAATGAGGCACATCACAGTTCGGAAGAGCAGCACTCATCTGTTGAAAAGCAGTCACCCACCACTGTTAAACTAAACCCTGTAAAGGCATTTAGGTGGAGTAAAGAAACTGTTAAACATACATATTCATTTACAGTGTCATTGTTATTCTGCATAATTAATCTGTGTGTGTGAGTATGTGTGTGTGAGAGAGAGAGAGAGAAAGAGAAAGACAGATAGAGAGTAGTTTGTACTTAGTGTTATTGTGCTGCACAAGGATCAGCCAGTGTAATGCAGGTTTTGTGTTTGTGCGCTGCTCTCTTAATTGCCTCATCAGTAAATGTCAAACGTTCAAATGGCTCAGCCATCTAGATTTATTTATTCATTTGTGCTCCATCAGATGCAGGCTCTGCTGCTGCATGCTGCAATTACTGCTGCACAGCCAAATGTGCCAATGAATAATAAATTACAACACAAAGGGATCTAACCAGCTGTCCGCGAACCATAAGACCAACTGGAAAGCAAACTTGCATGGTGTTTAACAACCTCTTTAACAGCCGAAACTCTGAAGCAAGTTCAGATGGTCTCTTTCAGAGCAGAAGAGGGTGAAAAACTTGCACACACAAAAAAATTCAGATATGCATGCAGATGGATCATGGAGTTATTACGGATGCTCAAAATGTTCCCTCGAAATAATGCAACCAGAGGCATTGACTCCGTTGCACACATGCTGTTCTTTCTCTTCAAAGTGAGGCTCAGTAACGTGGCGTCTGGAGGCAGATGACTCACACCAACTCACTAGTGTGCTCAGAGACTGTGACTGAAAAATGGAGTGTGAGTGGGCTGTGGGAAGTGTGTTTCTGGCCCAAAGCAATATGTTAAGACCTGTGTACTGAAACGTCTCCTACAGTCATTCCAATAGCCCCCCAGCAGGTCAGCAGTCCTTTGTTGAACACCTGACTCCGGCGCTTATCGTCTTTCTCCAGGTGCGTGTCAATCAGCCACACTTCATTATGCTGCTGCCTTTGTAGTGGACGACCAGGAAAAGGAATGTCACAATGAGGGTAAGGGGTGTGTAATCAGGTGTGAGAGAGCGTGTGCATGTGTGTCATGAAAGAAGAGTACGCTATGTCAGTGCATGAAAGTGAATCTTGCATTTTGTAGCCCAGCTGCAAAGCTGTTTCCCTTGAAAATGGCTGATCACCGCGATCAAAGGGCCCAATTACCCCCATGTGAAGTCCCATTCTCCCAGTGATGATCCACCTGCCAAGCTTTCCATTCCAGTAGTTTACAATAACAGGGATGGCATGTTTCCCAGCCAAATTGATGGTAATTTTTTAATTTCAGGCAAAAAGAGAAAAAAGCTCATTTCTAGTCAACGACCATCAATTTTTCTGGCTGAAGTAACGACTGTCTGCTGATAATATCAGCTCTGGCTAGCTAATTAACATTAGCTCAGTGAGATGATTGAAAACCAACTCCAGCTGACTTGAAGGAGGCTGTAAAAGGAGTTAATGAGGCACTTGGTAGCTACATATTGTGCTCAAAGGGCAAAGCTGAGGCTATGCACCAGCAAAAAGGACATCTCCACCAATTGATTATTTATGTCTTAGGCATAGAAATAAAGGAGCAGACTTGTCTTTGAATTGCAGTGTAGCTATCAGAAGTGTAACAGTACAGTCAGTAAGATCAAACCACTATGTTTGAATGTTGACCATCAAAAAACATACTTAGACAAGTAGTGAAGATGTTCAGCTCTGTTGCTAGTATGGTCAATTATCAGTATATATTCCACTGTTATTGCACAGGCTGCACAAAGACCAGGATAGTGTTTGATATAACAGACCTCTAATAGCATTTTTGTCACTCCAGCAGTAGGTAATGAATAAAGCTTTTTTCAACATAGCCTCTAAACCCACAAAATAATTTATTTGGCTAATCATTCAGCTTTTAGCCATCAAAGTAAAAATGCTAATGTAAGTGTTGAGCTAGTTAGCCAGGAATGCTAATTTTTGCATTTTCTATTAGAACAGGCAGGCACTGTAAAATCCAATCCTCATATTTTTTTGATTGTTTGTTTTTTTGAAAAGTTGAAAATTGCATCTCTTTCAAACTTTCACTTATCACTCAGAATAAGTCAAAAACTAACTTGCCAGGTCTTGTGACAAAACTGTAACTCCTCCTTTGGTAAAAATAAATGTTCAATCTCTTATACCTATCATGTTCAAAGGTGGGTAAAACCAGCACGGTATTCTCTCTGCTGTTTTCTGTGAACGTGTGCTGCAGCCTTTTGTCTGTGCTTTAAAATCAAAACATTGCCACCAGCACCCTCATCATTGCTACTTGTATAATCTTCATCGTGGCTCATTACTGTGTGATTGAGATGAATCAGAGAGCAGTCAAAGCTTTCTGCCTCCGCTGAAATCCTATCTGAACATCTGGCCGTCTCTCTGATATACCCCAGTTTGTTGTTCCTCTCAACTAATTGTGGCCATTAGAAAACTGCAAGAGCGTGACGGTTTCCATGGCGATACACTGATGTGCTCCGGTCTTTTCAGACTTAAGTATCCTGGTCATTTCATGCCATCTGTTTCTCCTAATCTCAATATCTCGACTGATTTGGAAATTATGAGAGCCAACATAACACAGAAGCCTCACTGATTTAATGGGCTCGTTCAACAAAATGCCGGTGGAGGTGTTTCAATGAAGGGTTGACACGTTGAAAGATGAGACTTGTGAAAGCGTTTTATTGGGTTCATATCCTCAACACACTGTGGAGTGAGAGTAAACAGCAAACGATGTGGTGAAATGACAAGGGGGTAATGTATCCCTTAACAGACTGAAGGATTGAATTTGGTGGCTACAGGCCATTTGATGGTCTGATGAGCTCGTCTGTGCTGTGCACATATAGGAAAGAGAAGCCAAATGACCTGCTGGAAATGGCTGTAAATTGTCCGGAACTTGATTACCACATGTTGCATCTCATTCACACACACTGCTGAAAAGCTATTTATGAAAAAACACACTTAAATGAGAGAATGTATATAATTTCTGCTGGTGTGCATTGGTGTGCTGAGAGCCTGCAGAGACAGAACATTAACAATCATGCTAATGGCTGTAAAGGCTGCAGATCAACAGTGATTCTCTGAGCTGAATGCTAACATGCTCTCAGTGACACTGCTAAGATACTAATGTTTAGTTAGTATGTTCACCATCTAAGTTAAGCTTGTAAGCACGCATAGATTTATTATTGGCACTAAATAACAAGTAAAACTGAGCTAATGAGATTTGCATTAGCTCTCTAAATTGTAAAATATTGTGGATTTTTTTGAGGGATTGTGCTAAGAATAAACACTATAACTGCTTGATAAGACACACAAGGACTCTAGGGAATTAATGGATTTTTTTTTTCAAAGCTTATACACTAACGATTACTTTTTCATTACATTCATTTCGCTGACACTTTAATCAAAAAATGGCTTACAATGAGTGCATTCAACTGAGGATACATTCAGAAATTGCAAGAATCATGCAAGTACATCAGATTCCAAACATGCTGATTTGCTTCAAGTCAAAACAAGATAATAGAAAATGAGAATGTAACAATACAATTTTTTTCTCCAATTTTATTTACATGCCCAGATGGAATTTAAACAGGTTAGTTTCAGAAGTTGTTCAGAGCATCCTGCTGTCCTTGGGTCACTTTAGCATCGTTTTCATCATTTTGGAGCCAGGACAGCAAGCAGTAGAGATTTTGTCGAGCAGTAGCTGTGTGGCTGTTGTAGCGAGGGAGACGGAAGTCCAATAGCCAGAGCAGAATGTTCGGAGGTTTATGGGATGTCTGGTTTGAACAAGTTGTGGATGTAAGATGGGCCTGAGTCATCCACAGCATGGTAGGCAAGTACCAGTGTCTTGAATTGGATTCAAGTAGCCACCAGTAGCTAGTGCAGGGTGCTAAGAAGTGGTGTAGTGTGGGAGAACTTGGATAGGTTAAAAACCAGCAGCATTCTGGATGAGCTGCAGTGGGTCAGACAGCACATTCAGCAAAAAGACAAGAGCTTAAATGAGAATCTGCAATGAATTCTCCAGATAATGTGCAGAATGAATCTGCAGGAGTGGGTTGTAGCAGTGATGTTAGCAGTGAAAGCACTCTGAGTCTGTGAACACTACTGAGTTCCCAATGGTTATAAAGCAGTAATGGACAGGAGATGTCTTGCCTGGAGGGAGGAGCAGCTCAGTGTTGATGAGATGGAGTTTCAGGCAACGTGCAGACATTCCCTGAAAGATGTCAGCCAGACATGCAGAGAGCATATATATGAGTATATAGAGTAAAACATATATGCCATGGAAGTTAACAAACAAAGTCAATATAATCAACAGAAAATGTATTATAGTTAACTTACAGTGAGAGGATATAACAGGTATATGGTAAACAGGCAGGAATTTATTTAAGAAGACACCTAAGAGCACATTAATATTAACAGTGTAGATAAAGTCGCATTTTGACACAGTCAGCCGACATAACCAGCAAGAATATTTGTGTATATTTGCTGTTAGTTGTTAAAATTATTCACATCTAATCCTGAATTTATTTTATCAAGTATAAATCAATTCAATCAATCATCTGCAGTCCACCTAACACTTGTCAAGATCTGAACCAAAGAGATGGATCAACTACCAACCTTGTCAGGATATGTGACTAATTAGAAGAGAACACAAAACATTCAGGTGTTTTCACTGCAAGCATTTTTATTTTTAGATTTTTGCTGCACAACTACCACAAAAAAAACCATGAAGATACATGAAAAAAAAGCTGAACTACAGGAGGAGTGTAGATGGCAAATCAAAGAATGACAAAACAGAAGGAGACAGCAGTCAAGTAAGTCCACAGGAACCACTTAAAACTTCCCAAACCCCACAAAGACATCCATCCCAGAGACATAGAAAATGCTAAAAGTAATGCCTGAAGGCTGAAGGCTCCATGATGAGCCCAACACAACTACATGAAAGACAGCACACTGACTTAATAAACACAACAGTCCAACAAAGCATGAATGATTTACTGTTGACAGGTGTACAAACTTCACACGATGGTTTAACTTCCACTGTGATACATAGACGACCTCTTCATCTGTCCCTGCTGTTATTTATTAATATTAGAGATATATTTGTTGACACTGCTCCTTTCATATCTTTTATTATGCAGAGTATCAGAAACACAGGGCAACGCACCAAACTGTGACCACGGATAAAAATGCTCGAGACAAACCTAAAATGTCACCACTGGAACACATTACTGAGATAATGTCCCTGCCACTTATCAAACAGGCACGAACAGACAAATAGAAAAAAGGATTTTTAGATTAATTCAGTCCAAGGGTAAGATATGCTCGTGGCTGTCAGCTATACTCTCTTTGTTCCTACCACTGCTGTGTTCCACCTAAATATTACATGTGCATTAGGGAGCCCAGAGGATGATGGATGTGTTGTGGGACCAGCTACACCTGCTCTTCTTCCACAGTTCCTCCAGTCCCCAACACTGCTGGATAAACTCAGTGACCCAAGTGCCTTTGCCTGCAATAGGATACATAACTCTCTCAGGATTCAGAGGAAAATAAGAGGTTTGTGTGCACCAAATATATTTCTTTACATTAAATTATAGTTTTGGTTTTCCATATTTAACATACTGTAATATTGTAAGGGAAAGTTTAAGAGGACGGAGTGTAGGAATAAGCTCTCATCTTTGCAGGAGAAGACTGTTGACACCTCTATATATTCTCTAGATGTCACATAGACTTCAGTGGTGCTTTCTAATACACACCATTACTCCACATTTAGATGTTCTGCTCCAAATCTCCTGACAATAACCAGTGCTAAGACATCTTTTCTTTCTCACACTTTTTACTTATTATGTCCAGGGGCTTATCATTTCTGTTGGCTGTGATGCCAACATGAATGAAAAAGCATTAAAGTAATCAGAGAAAATAGAAAATTTAAATATGAACAGTTTCTTAACAAACAGAGCAAACTCCTTCTGCAGATGAAGAGTGTGTGATATGATGGAACAGCTTCAGATCATCTACTAAAGGGACTGCATGGACAATGATTTTGTCAACTACTGTTTAAGGAATGTATGTTTAATTAAGTAGTTATTATCTTTGTTGTTGAAAAATAGTTGATAATCATGAATATTGAATGATTTGGCTTTCAAAATATCATTAAATTGTAATAAAAGGTCAGTCTTCATTATGAATCAACTAAAGTAAGCATGCAAAAACACAATATGAAAATTTAATGAATGGTTATAACACAAAATAATGGAGTTGTCATGGCAATTTTTTGTGTTTATGTGCTATATTTTGACCTATAACTCTATTGATGGGTGCTTACAGGAGGTGTGACAGCGTTGGTAAATAAATTAATAAACACTTAAATTTGCTTCAATTTCATGACAGAGTGTTATAAAATATTTCTTACATTTCTTATTACTTTAAAGCTTTTATACTTATTATAAAATTTTGATAGGGAGACTTAAAGTGTTACCTAAAAATACCCACCATAATTTCCTCTGACATTTTCAGTTCACATGCCAGTGGTATACAGTGAAGCTGGAACTTGTTAATCTTAGGCCTCTACACTTGAAAAATGGCTTGAAACACTTAAATGATGTTTAAAAACTGCTCATTAATACCAATATATACACTACATTCAATACTGGGTAGAGTACCATAACATCACTTGTTGGTTTGTGGAGTTTTCAGAGGTTGCTTATATAAGTGCTCAAGAGATTCATTTTTTATTTCTTAGGTTTTTCTGTGTGTGCAGAGCTAAACAGGCCTATAAATTCTGTAAATACAGAGTGGTCACACACAGTTTTTTTTTTACCGTATTAAATATCTCAGATTAGTGTGGATGCAGAGAGGGAAAAAAAGAGGACTTAGATTGATTTTCCTGTATGAGTTGGGACCTCTTGAAACACATTTGAGTGTGCCAGCAGGATGAAAACTTTTGAAAATGTACAATTTCAACATATTTTCAAGCTTAGCGTTGATCCACAGTGTTTGGACTCTGCCAGTTGCTGTCACTTGCAGCCACGGTAAATTCATTTGAGCTACTGCTTTCATGACAGTGCTGGGCCCCTGAGATTTCCCTGAGATTTCTTTACACTGTAACTGCCACTTCTGGGGAGATGGCAGCCCCCCCACTCTAATAGCCTCACCATACAGCAATGACTGTGTGCGTCAGCTCACCTTTTGTTACTTTAGTACCTCTCTCTCTCTTTCTGTGTGTGTCTTCTGGGCTTCAGGCTAGCTTTCCTCTATTTATTTCCTCCTCACACTATTTCCTGCACAGGATTCACACTTTTTTAAAAACAGCAATTACCCTCCTTTCCACATGTCTGACAGTGTGAGGTCACAATCATCAGCCGTACTGATAAGATTCCAGTCCCATGACCATCTGATCCATCTGTTTCCTTCTAAAGATGGCTCCATCTTTCTTTCTTTGACATTGTCTTTCTTCCTCTCCTGTTCTCCAGCTCACACTTTCAATTTCTGGCTCTGCTTGTAATCTTCCTGTTATCTGACTGATGTAAGCTGAATGTAATACCTTTAATGATTACATGTTGTTGATAAGATAAACCTCCTTGAGCTGTTTGAAACTCTTGCTTGAACCTCTCAATATTGCTTCTTGAGAAGCGTTTGATAAAGTGTCATGTGGTTTGAGTATTAAGTATTAATTTCCAAAGAAAACAGACACTTTAAAAGGTGCTGTGTGTGTGTTTGTAACTGTGCTGCCATCTGCTTGTTCTGTGGTTGTGTATGTGTTTATGTGTGTGTGTGTGTGTGTGTGTGTGTGTGTGTGTGTGTGTGTGTTTTGGGGGCTGTAGCCAGATACTGTGTCACACTCTCTCTCCCCTAGTCTCATTTAGTCTAACTGGAGAAGACAAGGATGAGGATTGGCGCTTTAAAAGCAGCGCATCCCCGAGCAGGCACGGCTCTGCCTGGTCCTCCATTATATCGCTGCAGCCCGCCTTGCACAAGCTTGGAACTAGGTTGTTGCCATGGCGACCAAGTATTTGATGGACAGGTCTGTGTATGATGGCCGGTCCGCTGATGTCTCAGCAGCTCTACATATTAATATGTAAACTGCGCACACATGCAAACTCATACACTCAGACACACAGCAGTGTGTTTTTTCACTGTCAAGCCACTTTAAAAACTAAACACATGCAATCTTACCTCATACTCAGCATATCTACTTTTACGTACCAACGCCTACATCACGATTTTTCCAGCCAATCCTGTACTCCCACTGCAGAGTACATGGGCTACAGACAGAAAAGAATCTGGGTCTCTGACGAGTGAAAGTTGGCTTGTGTACTGTATTTTGCTTCACCGTATGAGACAGCAGAGAGAAAATAAACAAACCTAAAGCAGATTTCAACATGGCAACCTGTTGTGTGCTTCCAGTCTCTTCAGGCTGTATGTTTATACATATTTATACTCTACGACAAGTCTGAAGTTAGATATTCTCTAGCTTTGCTCAGTGGATAAATATGGCACATTACATTTATGCAAAAAGTCCTCATAAGCACAAAGAGAGGTACTCTTAATTTACTTGCATATTTCTATTTCATGCTAGTCTACTACATTTCAGTGGAAAACATAGAACTTTTTACTCTGCTATATTTATTTAAATGTTTAAGTTACAAGTAAAGATTAAAGCTAGAAGCAGCATTGGTAGGGCTCTCGCACACTGGCCCATTGGGGTAGGTATCTGTTGCATTAAAGTGTAGACAATTAATCAATTTTCTCCATTTTTATGGTATTTTGGGTCAATGTTCAAAAATCAAGAGCTTTTATTTTGAAGAGTTTGGGGCTTTTGAAAGGCAGAGGATGACCTTGTGACCTCATGATACCTGTTTAAAGATTGATTGACAAGTCAACTGACAGCTGTGTAGATTATAGTGATGTAAACACAGAGACAAAGAAACAATTGTTTTCAAAAAAGAGCTTTTATTTTAAAAAGAGTTTGGGGCTTTTATTTTGAAAGAGTTTGGGTCTTTTGAGAGGCAGAGGATGACCTAGTGACCAGGTCATAGTGTGATGGACATGAGTACTGGCAGCTGTGTGGGGATCAGACAAAAATGCAGGCAGACAGAGAACTCTACATTAAATCCAATGGAGAAATTAGTGTCAGGTGTGTAAAGATGAGAACTATCTGCAGACAGGCAGTATTTGTCCACCCATTTTAAATTGCAGATCCACATTCATTTGACCTCATGATACCTGTTTAAAGATTGATTGATAAGTCTACTGACAGCTGTGTAGGTAATACAGCATAAGCAGACAGACAGAGAACAAATATTTTCAAAAAATAAAAGCTTTTATTTTGAAAGAGTTTGGGGCTTTTGAAAGGCAGAGTGACAAGGTCAAAGTGTGATGGACATGAGTACTGGCAGCTGTGTGGGGATCACACAGAAATGAAGGCAGACAGAGAAATTCAATCACACATTCAATCCAATGGGGAAATCGATCAAACCCACACCAGTTTGAGCTACAGACTTTATTAAAATTTTAAATGGGTCACAACACTTTGATCTATAAATCTTGTATTTACATGCATTTACTATCTTGTACTGTTTTTGAGTTATCGTAGTTTTGGTTTTACAGTTTTCTCTGCTCCCTCTCAGATTTTATAATGGATGTGTAGCGCAGAATGTTCCAGTGCTTAGAGTGTGTCACATGACCAGCAGAGTGGAGAAGGGGAGAAAAGTGAGGAAACGATTTTAGAAAACTCCTCACAGATCCCACAAACTTTTTCAAATCTACACAAACTTTTCATATTCTAGTAGGAAATTTCTTTTTCTTTCCAGCGGCATAGGTTTGAAAGCAGTCAGACTTTTTTACTTTAGACTGCAGGGGCCTCAGTTGGACACAAGTCTCTTTTTTTCCCATTTACTTTAATTGGAAGACACAGACAAGGTTGTGTTGCAACTCCAACTTTGAGGGCTTATCAAATCCAAATGACTCAAAAGAAAAACTAAGTAACACAGTAATTTTGTTAAGCATTGTGTCCTTTAGTCATCTATTAGTTTTTGAAGGCACTACCATTTAAGCCCTCGAAGGAGATATATTTTGTTCAGAGTGAAATTTTTGCCATAAATTGCATTTTTCAAATGCAAATTGCTGAGTTCCTCTTGATTTTAGCCTAGAGGTGTTGGTGTGACATTTTTAGGTCTTGATGAGTACTACAATTAGGCTTTTGTCCCGTCTCTCTATGACATTCCTGTGGGCTGCAGTGGGCATTTTTCTGTGCCTATGTGGCGCTACAGAGCACATTTTTGGACTGCTTGCAGGGCTCGGGCCCTAATTAAGTGAAGTTCATAGTTACAAATTAAACTACACAAAAGCATATAAAACTGTTCAAATTATATCTACATTGCACAACTACAACAGTAAAATAATATTTATACATTAATGCATCAGTAAGGATCAAATAATACATAAAAGTCCATAGTATACCAACATTATCAGACATTTTTTTGCATTACATAATATTTTATTTGTTAAAATAAACATGGCATACAGATGAACATTTTGCAAAGATACTTTTACTCACAGTATATATCCTAGCTCATACTTTTACTCACATATGTCAGTGTGACTTTTAGTCATAGTGGTGTAATTCAATATATTTTTGGTAGTGTTAGGTAGCTTGATATTTCCCTCAAAGCATCTACTGTTTGTGCTAAAGGCTCACAGTTTAGACAGGCTTTCTAAAATTTAGCTGCAACATGATGAGACATTGAGATTATAAAAGCACCTTTTACATAGCCTATTCCAGGCAGGAGTATTATGCAGTTGCATTATGTCGTTTTGTATAAAAGGTCTCAAAGGGCTGAGAGGGGAGGTTACTGGTGTGCAGCCTTTAAGCCAGCAGCAGGGTTGGTAACAGCACAGAGTCGCCATCTGTGTGAAAAGAACAAGGCAGCGTGCCAGCAGGATGGGACAGGGGTGTAATGTTTTGATGATGTTAAGTGTGTGACTGATTTAAAAAGCAGCTAGTTGCAGTTAGCAGCTAACTAAAAGAGGAAAAACAGCAACCAAAGATGTGTGCAACTTGGGGAAACAATGAGGTAAGGAAGCACCTTACCCCTCCAGCAGAGAAAGAGATAAATTACCATGTAATAGAGGCCGTAAATTTTTGTTATATTAAATAAATGCAAACTATGTCACATTATGCAGCTATTATAATTTCAGACACTGCCTGACGCATTTGCTATATGCACTTGCCCTGTTGTCTTACATGCTTGTCATGTCTCTTCAGTTTCCTCAACTGACAAAATACACATTGGCAGCTTTATGCAAAGTTCTTTATTTCAGTGTAAAGAAAAAACAAAGGTGGTGTAAAGAAGGGACAGCACTGCCTGATCTCTGTGATAAAAAAAAGGGCTAAAGACTGTATCAGTTGTTGCTCTAGGCAAATTCTCTTTTCCTGACAAGTTTCATTACCTCTGAAATAGATACTTTAGATTTTTTTTCACACTGAAAAGATATATGAAATAACCCCAAATCTCTCTCTCTTCCTGAATCCCCTTAAAATCACCCTGTTCCAGCCTTTTTTTCCAGTTATTTTCAAAAGGGATGTATCAAAGCGTTTGGCAGTGAGAGGCAGCAAAGCCCTCTTTAAAGGATTTACAGTGTGAGTAGGATGAGATTTTTCACTTCTTTTCCTCATGTCCTCCCTCTCTAGCTGCACATAAAAACTACATTGTTATTACCGCTTGTTTTCCATTAAGGTTATTAAGAATTAAACAATAATAATTCATCTTTTATGAACAAAAGCTTCATCGAAAGGTTCTCCAGCTGAAGAAACAGTGATTACCCAGCAGTGGAGTGAATGCATGTTTGACAGTGTGATTCCCCGCCTGTTGGACTCTCAGCATGCTTGTGACCCAACACCTGCAGGTCAGAGACACCATACGCCTTTTTAGAAATTCACAAGAAGAGCAGAACCCCATAATTTTGCACAGGAGAGGAACCTGAGGAACCTTGTAATGCAACCGGATCGTACTCACCAACACCTACATATTTGCAAAATCCAAATCAAACTTTAAATATAAGAGATTATTTTATTTATTCACTCACCTGAAGTCAGAGTATCTTTCTGTTTAGCACAATATTTTTCTCCGTAGCATTTCTGCACATCCTCTTATAGGCTTAGCCTTAATGTAATATAGGAAGCCCACTTTGAATAATGTGGCTGTGCGCTGTAAGCCTTGATAACAAAGAACCTGTCTAATCCATCAGGAAGTTTTAGGCCAATGAGGATTTGCACGACAAAACAAATGTCGTGAAACGCTATTAAGATGAAGTGAGGGACTGAATGAAATTGCCTTCTGCATAATTTCACAGTATGAGTTGATTTTTGTACACCAAACTCTGAAAAGCACAACAGGTAAAGCAGCAGACGTGTGCAGTCTGATTGGTAGTCAGTCTCATAATACATAATTCATTCCCAGTGTGGCTGCCTGTTGCTGGAGAGCACAGTTGTAATTATTTTGCAGTGACACAGCTTGTTTTGCATCGTCTACATGGACGCAACATATCAACTCTATACAAAAAACACAGTGAGACACTCACATGAGCATCTGTAAACATGGTGTGTGTCACCCTATGGAACAACAAATTCACTATTGTTGATTTATGAGTGTGGTTTTGAACAGCACCGTGTAATTTCACTTGTGCTCTGTGTCTGCTTTGAACGCCTGTTTCCTTTTCCCCAAACTGGCCAGACTCTCTATCAGATATAATGAGGGAACATGGAAGCCAAACTAGAGGTTTGAAATGGTAATGAGTAAGACTCCCTGCTACTGAAAGAGACAGAGGGACTGATTTAGCACAGCAGAATTGGAGATTGGAAAGACAGTAATAGGACATATTTAGATGGCAGTCATATATTTAGCTGCGGTGCCCGAGAGAAGGAACAGAGTGAAATCAGATTTTAGCTCAACATCTATAACGTCCCTCTATTTATACAAGAGCGAAATACTCGCACAGCTTAAATTACATCGGGAACTACAGAAAATTACAACTTTGCAAGATTGCTCTGCAGAACAGCAGTATGTTAGATTGTTCCAACAATTTGCCCGTAGTCATTCACTGTTCCTGTGCATGAGGAATGAACAAACAAGATAGTACATAAACTAAACAGGCAGATACCTTCACATTTACTTTCTATATTTCATGCTGGTTCTGTCATCAATAAAAAAATAAACATCCTGACCACATGCTCATGACACAGGGCCTCACAGGATGTCTTTAAGTCGGTCTGGATCTACAGTTTCCTCCAGCTAATTGCCTCTCCTGCTGTCATTCTAATTAGCAAGGTATGTACAACAGCTTGCTCCCACTGGCTGATTATCACATTAATTCTGCATGAAGAATGCATGATGCTCACATGACATGTTGGGAGCTGGTATATCACCAACCACCAGTCTGACCTCACAGACCTCCATGAAATCCTTATGGAGGTTGCGCCACCTTTTTTTTTCCCTTGTGAAACCTCACAATTTATCCTCCTCTGGTGTTTCCTCATTATAAATTCATTAGAGTTATGACAGTGTTTCCTCGGTTTCCTCAGTTTCTGGTTTGAAAACATATTCCTTTCACATACCAGTCATACATATTCATACATATTTAGTCATTCATTACAATTTTTTTGTTCTGTGTGGATTGGAGGATTGGGGGTGATTCGGGGGGTTGTCTTATGATGTGAGGCATTTTGTGTTGCATTTTTAATGTATGAAAATTGCTATGCAAATAAAGTTTGATTGACTGATTGATTCAACTTCACCAGTGCTGCACTTGGAGCTAAATGTTAACATCCACCTTGATTTCTTTTGTTAATTTTTACAGCAATCAATCCAACAGAGGTTGAGATATTTCAGGCTGGATCAAAGTGTTGAATCCACCGGCAAACACTGAAATCCCAATATCTAAAGCACATACTGACACCAGACACTTGCATCATTTATTGCATTCATTGCAATGCAGTGAAACAGGTTCTGCTCCGCAGTTAATTCCAGCAGCAGAGGAGAATTCAGCCGGGAGCACAATGAGTCTCCCACAGCTATACAGAACAATACCCAGCAGACTTGTGTCACTGAAATGCACAACAGATGAGAAGCCAATAGTGAAGCATCACAATAAGAAACCCTGAACCGGAGGAGGCTGAGCTGGCGAAACAGTCAGAACAGGCAGGCAGCAGGACCAGCAGGAGAAGCATTAGGAACAAAGACAATGGCATCTTCATTTACATATCTGTATAAACATGGCAGCTGAATTTGCATGTGAGTGATGATCATTAACCCTCTGACAGTGATAGCATTTCAAATCTTTTTGCCAAAATGAAGCAGTTCCTGAAAATGATCAAAAATAACATAAAAGTAACAGAAAGCAATGTAAAAAGTGACTTTGATTGATGTGTTGTATTTAAAGATAAATGAAATAAGAAATAGTAATGACTTTTTTCTACAAGACTTGTTAACACTTGAGCTGTTGTTGTATTGTTTTGTCTTGGCTATTGCTGGTTGATTTATGCATATTATTGTCAGAGATTGAGTTATGTTGTGGTTTGTCTCGTTCACTTCCTGTTTCATTTTGAAAGTCTCGTCTCCTCTTGTATTGTCTCTTTACTTCCTCCCTCTGTTCCTTTCCCACCTTTTGTGATTACCCTAATGTGTTTCACCTGTGTATTATTGTCTCCCTGCCCTCAGGTGTATTTAAGCTGTGCTTCCCTTCTCTCTGTTGCCAGTTTGTCTTGTCTTCCTTGTGAGCAGCGTTCCAGCAATTATTATTTACTAGTTTCCTTGTGTGTGACCTATGTTCCTGGTTTACCGGTTCCTGAGATTGTCTGACGATTCTGTACTTTTGCTTTGAGTTGTTTGATTACCGTGTATCAAAGGTGGACTGTATTAAAGACCTTGAGACTCCGATCCCTGTGTACTGCTTCTGCTTAATTGTGTCGGCCTGCCTGTGAGTTCCTGACAATTATTACAATGTATTGTAATATTTGTGCAGTCTTTTTAATCGATTTCAGCAATTA